>CM035415.1:61936020-61943520 GCA_020310875.1 Ceratopteris richardii
ACACACACATACACATATCCATACATATTATATATACACACACATACATACTAAATGCATACACACATACATATGTTATACATTTATAGTTATGTATGTGTATTTATATTTCAGAATGTATATTTGTGTATATTTGAATATGTATATATATAAATATGTGCATATATAAATATGTGCATATATAAATATGTACATATGAATTTGTGTGTGTGTGTGTATAAGTAATCATATTATTAATATCTATTACCTTTTTTTTTTGCACAATCAGATTTTGATCAATCAAAGGTCAATGGCATCAAAACTATGCATCAAGAAATGATACTATATTGTCTTGATGCCATTATCTCGTCAACGTCAATGGCATCCATGACAATGCATATCACCTAACAGAAGGTTCTTTTTGTGTCGATACAATATAACTTCCTGAAAAAGGTCTGTGGATCTATGGAATATATCATCTCATATATCGAGAGCTCAAATCAAAGATCAAGTTGAATCTTATACCAACCTTTAAGCATCAACAAGCTTTCTTGGAGAGTGTTGATGATGATATTGAGATACCATACGTTGTGCTTCATAAGAGGAATGGATCACATGGTGGTCATACGAGGAACAACAAAGAGTGCATCAATGCATTTTGCAAAGCATTGAGATTCACAAGAGAAAAGTGGATCAATGCTTTCGGAAATTGAGTAGAGGTGAGGAAGAACATGATAGGACGATTGATATGAAGAAGAAAGAGGCAGATGAGATTGTACAGCTTGAAGGGGGAATAGAGTCAATTTGGGTGCAAGCTTAGGATTTACATGGAGTTAACACGTCAAATCTCATCGAATCTTGTCAAATCTATTCGACGTGTTAAATCGGTATAAATCCTCAGCTTTCATCTACAATGACTCTATTTTCTCTTCAAGCTATACAATCTCATCTGCCTCTTTCTTCTTCATACCAATAGGCCTATCATGTTCTTCCTCACCTCTACTCAATTTCTGAAAGCATTGATCCACCTTTCTCTTGTGAATCTCAATGCTTTCTAAAATGCACTAATGCAGCCTTTGTTGTTCCTCGTATGACCCACCATGTGATCCAGTCCTCTTAGGAAGCACAACATATGCTATCTCAATATCATCATCATCACTCTCCAAGAAAGCTTGTTGATGCGTAAAGCTTGGTACAAAGTTCAACTTCATCTTCGTTTTGAGCTCTCGATATACGAGATGATATATTTCACAAATCCATAAACCATCTTTAGGAAGTTGTATTGTATCGATACAACAAGAACCTTCTGTTAGCTGCTATGCATTGTCTTGGATGCCATGCATTCACCTTGATGAGATGTTGGCATTGCAAAATGTCATATTTTTTATACATGCGCAAAAAAATATCATTCATTGCACGATGTGGACACTTCATCTATACAAATGTCCTCTCGAGAGACTTCTAAGACTAGCTCTAAATTGATTCCTAAACTAGTATTGGTTAAGCTATCATCATTGTTTCTAGATGAACAATCATCACTTTCATTTGAGGAATCATCACTTGAAGTCCCATCCTTAGTCATGCACATGTCCCTTGTTGATGCAATAGGATGTAGTTGGCCACTTGTAACATCATTCCGTTGATGTTCCTCTTCCACAGCTTCTCCAGCGAAGACTTCATCTACTCCCCCCTCTTCAAATATGTGTTGTGAATGAGGGGTAGTTTGAATAACATATTACCACCTCGGATTTGGATGTGTGGGATAGAATACAACCTTGCAGATCACATTTACACAAACGATATCAATCCTCAAAACAAAAAAGAACCAATTAAACTTATGTCTTTAGCCTATGTACCTACTCGCATTGATGGGGAAAAACAAACGTGTCATTTTGGTCTCTCCAAATGGTGTTGGAGCCAATAGTATAGAGTCCACATTGGTTGTGGCATACAATGGCATTTCTTCCCCTCTTGAGCACTTTAAACCATTTCACATCTAGAATGAAATGAGAGAATCTTCTATAGTTCACCTCAATAATATCTTGTATCACTCCAAAGTAATCAAGATGCGCTTCATCACTGCTAGTGTTGCTTGTGTCCTGACGAAATGTAGCCATCACTCCAGAATCATATGTTTTGCGATTCTTGTCTATTTGTTCCACTCAGAAATGACTACCTCATGACCATAAGGCATTATATTTGCGATACTATATATAAGTCAACCACAATTAGCAAATTGGCTAAAGCAGTACAATTGCACAACACTCAAAGAAAGGTACTTACATGCCAGTCTGGACCAAATGCATACTCTTACTCATCAAGGGAGACTAGTTCACCACTTGCTTTTGCACGTGCAATCTTTCCTTGAAACCATGATGCACTCATACTCTTTGGAAGAAGACTCAACGAATCTGGATAGGGAACACCCCTATTTGTTTGGTTCCATTCTTCTTGAGTTGGAATCTATTCTTTTCTCATTTTATGGTACATTTCATACCACCTTTGCATGATATCACTATTCATCATACAATAATTATTGATTTTGGTTTGTACTTCCTCATTGAATCACTTTACGGCCCCATTGCCTTGCGGAACATCACTCACCACTCGATTGTCCTTTATGCTCCACAATTCTACAACATTGTTTTGAGAGTGTGGTAGGTACTCAGAAATGAATACACATGACTCTTGTACCAACCATCCTTCTGCCATGGAGCCCTCTGGTTGTGCTCTTTGTCTCACGAAGCCCTTCAAAGTTTTCATAAACCTTTCTAGAAAAAACATCCATCGAGCATGCACAATGCATCCAATCTCCACCTCATCCTCCAATTCTACAAGCAAGTGTACTTGAATGTTAAGAATACTTGTAGGAAAATGCTCTTCCAATAGACATACTATCTTGATGGCATTTTCTTTTGCATGCAGCAATGTTGCTAGATTGATTTCCTTCCAAGATATCCACTTGGAAGTTCAAGTGTAAAACCCTACGTTAACTAGTGTCTTGCTTATAGAAACTCGATTGCCGTGTCATTTCCTCAAGTACCCACACAGAGTTACCTCACTAATTCTCCTAGCTTGAATATGCATTTGCACATTGCATCCATCAAACATCCACTTGTTGCAATTGGTAAGATAAACTAGATGGTGTGATAACACAAATTTAGTTTAATCACATCGTAATGAGTGTGTCTCATTATAGAAAAACAAAAGGGCATCATACCTGCAATACTTTATGCCAATCATGGCTCTTTAGTCCAAAGAGATCGTCGTCCATAGTGAAACACCTCTTTAGAGATCACATGGCTCCTATTGGCATTCAAAACTTCTCAATGGTTTCTTTCATTGTAGTCAACTCTTGTTTGCTTAAGACCCATGGCATTACTGGTTTGTTTCCATTTTCATCAATCCAAAGATGTGGCATACGGTTAACTCTCTCCGAATCCCTAGGACATCCAATGGTATCACGCTTTCTAGTTATATGATCCCATATTGCCTGACTCACATTTTTAAAAATATGCATTGGATCTAGAAGATGATTGATGAGTAGTTTATGTCAATACGGCAAAATATGAAAGCAACTTAATGTTTTCATGCCGGGAGTCTTTTTCTTTGAGCTTGAGATGGATGTTCCCATCTGATCCCTCTTTTTCCCATTAATGATCGAACCAATATTTTGCCTTCCACACATATGGCTTTTCATGCATTGCATTGTGATGCTTTGAACATCCCTTATCAAAATAGTTATGGTAACCTTTGTATACAAGCTTGTTCAGGTATGTAGAGTGTCTACTACTAAGACTCATGCCACACGGTGGACATGGACAAGCCAACAACCTCACCATACCCTGGGTATTCATGCATCATCCACATTAAAATTGCCCTCACCTGAAGTATTTACTTCTTCCATATCTTGAATTGTCCACGACATCTATGCCATTCCATAAAATTTGCAACTTCTGTAGTAGAGGTGACATATATACCTGTAGATTGCACAGTTTCCTTTTTCTAGGGATAATAAGAGACAAGAACAAGTGTCCTTTCTTTATGCACAACCATGGGAGTATGTTATAGTTCACCAAAACCACTAGCCATGTCAACCACTTTGTTGAATTCAATCCATATGGATTGACACCATCCGTTGCTAGGCCAAATCTTAGATGTCTAGGATCTTTAGCAAACTCTGACCATTCTTCTTCTATGTGCTTCCAAGCTTGGCAATCTACAAGCACTCTTATTATACCATCCTTTGAATGCCCCTTCTTATGCCAAGTCATCATGGTTGCAATAGATTTGCAACAAAACATGTGACATATCCTTGGGATGATTGGAAAATGCCTCACTACCTTACATGGGGCTTGTGTTCCTTGAAGATCTTGTCTGTAGCAACGTAATCCACATTTAGGACATGTATGAAAGTGCGTCGAATTGACCTTCATACACTACACAATCGTTTGGACATGCATGGATGCATCTATAGTCCATTCCAACTGTAGATAATAATTTCTTGGTGTTTGCTCGAGAATCGGGCATACAATTTCCATTTGGCAATAACTTTTGCATCAATTGAAACAATGCAGAGACACTTGCATTAGACCATCCAAAAGTTGCTTGCAAGTTCAATACGGATTGCATGCACTCTAGATGTGTGGCCTCATTTTGTATTTTTTGGCATTGTATTTGTGATAAGTGTCTCTATCATATCATCCATGGGATCATCATGTAGTTCTTTTGGTGTCTCTTCCTCTCTGGTTCGCTTTCACTTTTCTGCCATGTGTTGGATTATGCGCTTAGTTTGTGGTCTCTCTATTGATATGTGTGGATATATATCAACATTTGTTACCTACAATAGAACACATGCAAAGTATGATTTGCATACATGTATTACCATGCCATGTCAACAAGCATGTATTACCGTGCCATGTTGACGAGTGTCGTCGAAAAGTTGACGATCAAATTCACTGTGTTGTTTTATGTGTTCCAATGCGATCTTACGATGTCTTTTCTTTTGCCACTTGCATCGACTGTAGGAACATATTACCCACTCCTCCTCCCATTCAGCCGATCTTACTCTTATTGTTGATCCTTCCATGCCGTGCACTGAACAAATATTACCGATGTTAAAATAAAGATTGCCCATAGTGTATGACTACTCCCACTTGGAAGCCATGATCTCACAACCATAGCAAGTTGCTATGCTTATTGCTGAGGAATTTGGATCCAACAGTGGAGTATGGGGTTCTTAAGCAAAGAATAAACTAGACGCAGAAAACAGGAGTTTAAAATCAGAATCAATCACTGAACGCACGTCACTGAACAATGCTAAGATAAACTACATGGCAGAGATTTTTCTACACATTTCCTGTACCCCCCAACCCGACTGGTTGGGATAAGAAAAACTATCATAGAGAAGTTACAAGCATAAAAGGCTCCCATACATGCTCCCACATCCTCTCCCACTTAGCTCCCTATCATATTTTCTGCACATTCATGTACCCCCCACCTAGCCCACTAGGAAACAAATAACTTGTCACATTTATCATCCTAACTTTATCTCCTTTTAACTATCCAACTATCTAATCTCTCTCTCTCTCTCTCACACACACACACACACATGTGCACATGCACCCGTGCATGCACGCACACACACATAGAAAAATGCATTCATTCGCTCACTCATTGCAGCACATACTTGCTACTAATACCACGATTGCATTTCACACACACACACACACAATGCATGCTTGCATGAGGAGAGGGAGCACACACACACACTAAGCATGCATCCATGAGGAGAGGGAGCACACACACACACACTAAGCATGCATGCATGAGGAGAGGGAGGGAGAGACACGAGGGGAAGGGGAGAGAGAGAGAAAGAGAGAGAGAGAGAGAGAGATAGAGAGAGAGAAAGACAGAGAGAGAGAGAGGAGAAAAATACCTTTCTCTAGGCACAAGTCCTCTGCACGTTGCGTGCACTTCGATCAAAGTACCAAAGTGCGAAAAAATTTGAATATCTTTTTAAACCCAAAGCGTTGGAAATTCTAGTGCTTTTGCGATAATACTAGGCGTTGATATTTCAAGCATCCAAAAGTGTTGCAACTTCCAACAGAAGTACAAAAGTCGAAATTTTTAGCGAAACGCCCGCTGAAACTTTCTACGAGAAAATGACGGCTAAAAGTGCTAGAATCTTCTAGGGTTATACATGTGCACTGAAACTGTCAATGCTGTTAACGCAAGAACGTTAAGTGTATACCACCTCCATAGGAATACCAACGTTTTGTAACTTATAAAAAAAATGTTCATTTGCATGCGTTTTTGAGGACATCACCTAAATGCTGAAAATTAGATTTGAAAAGGGATGGAAATAACCTCATTTTGTTGTAGTGGTATGTATGTTGTGTATGCATGTGTGTGTAGGTATGCATGCATGTATGTGCATGTGTGTATATGTATGTGTATGTGTGTGTATGCATGTGTTTGTAAAGTGAATTTGTGTGTGTATATGTGTATATATGTGTATGTATGTGTGTGTATGCATATGTGTGTATGCATGTGCATGTGTGTGTTTACATGTGTCTATGTATGTATGCATATGCATGTGTATGCATGTGTGTGTATGTATGCATGAGTGTGAGTGTGTCTCTATGTGTGTGTAGGTTGCATGTGTGTGTCTATGTGTGTGTATGTATGTGTAAGTATCTATATGTGTATGTATGTTTATGCATGTAAGTGTATGTATGCATGTGAGTGTATATGTGTGCATATGCGTGTGTATATATGTGCATGTGTATATATGTATGTGTGTGTATGCATATGTGTGTGTATGTGCTTGTGTTTATGTATATATACATATGCATGTGTGTATGCATGTATACATATGCATGTGTGTGTACGAATGCATGTGAGTATGTATGTACATGTGTGTGTATGCATATGTGTATGTGCATGCGTGTGTATACATGTGTCTATGTATGTATGTATGCATATGCATGTGTATGCATATGCATGTGTATGCATATGCATGTGTATGCATATGCATGTGTATGCATATGTGTGTATGTATGCATGTGAGTGTATGTGTGTGTGTCTTTGTGAGTGTATGTGTGTGCATGTATATGTGTATGTGTATATGTGCAAGTACCTATATGTGTATGTGTGTGTATGCATATGTGTGCATTTGTAAATGTGTGTGTATGCATATCATATATGTGTGCATTTGTGTATGTGTATATGTATGTTTGTATGCATATGTGTGTGTATGTATGTGTCTATGTATGTATGCATACACATGTGTATGCATGTGTGTGTATATGTATGTGTATGTATATGTGCAAGTATCTATATGTGTATGTGTATGTGTATATGTGTATGTGTGTGTATGATTTAGTGTGTATATGTGTATATGTATGTGTGTATATGTGTATATGTGTGCATGTGTGTGTGGATGCATGTGTGTGTATGCATATGTGTGCATGTATATGCATGTGTGTATGCATATGTGTGTATGTATGTGCATGTACC
>CM035415.1:61951020-62088520 GCA_020310875.1 Ceratopteris richardii
CCATACCTATGGTCTTGGGTTGAGAGATCCTTTATTTCTTGCCATCTCTGCATTCCATACCTATGGTCCTTGGGGTGTGGGACCTTGTGTTAGTTGGATATCCTTATAATGCATCCCCCTACTTGGCTTATCTTATAATTAGAAGCATATTCTCGTAATCTTGTATCTTGCTAGTCTGGAAGGAAAGAGACTAGTGGCTTCCTAACATTTTGGCAAGATTGGCATACGAGGTTCATGTCAAGCATTATGGCGTCCATATGTAAATAATTTCGATCTATTGTAATTGATTTGACAGGACAAGTACAAGATTTGAGACAAATGTTACAACAAGGTGATTAATTAGTTTCAATCTACTCCTTGATTTCGAGAAATTATTTCACGGACACACACACACACACACACACACACACACACACACATATATATATATATATATATATATATATATATATATATATATATATATATATATATATATATATATATATATATATATATATATATATATATATATATATATATCAAGAAGGATACCTAGTTGATCAATTTCAAAGTGGCATCAAAGATGAAGTGAACTATCTCATGCTGACCAGGCCTAGAGCAAATACCGTGATAATGTTATTCATCAAGAAGCTCAATGCGAGGATCAAGCAAGTCCAAGCAATCAAAATAGCTGATATTGAGTGTACAAAAGGTAAAAGACAAGGAGAAGTTCATGTTCGATCAAGGAGTTGTGCTTGCTCGATTCTCTCACTTACAAGATCTTAACAAGTTATATCATGTCTTATCCATTCATGGTTCATCTATCTCTTCATTGATAGAACCCATAGACATGCTCTTGCCTATATTTATAGTCTAGTCATCTTGCTAAATCCATCAAGAAGTCTAGCTTATGGCTTATTATTTTTATCCACCATGATCCCATTGCTTAAAAAATAGTGAAGCCATTCACACATATTGCATCACTGAACTTCTGCTTTCTCTATTATATATTTTACATGAAAGATACACATATCATTAAGTTAACCTCCAAACATCAAGGACATATCAAATTAGACCCTCAACAGATTTGGTCCCTTTTCCATCCGAGCCGAGATCGACCCATTGCTTATAAGCTTCAGCTACCAAGTAACATGAGAATCTACCCAGTTTTCCATGTATCCATGCGGGAACCATATCATATTTCACCATTGACGGGAGAGATATCCAATCCTTCACCACCTATTGGGATTGAAGAATCAAGATCATGAAGAATTCAAAGTCGAGCATGTCCTAGATTCAAGAATCTCTAAGGGAAGATTGGAATATCTTGTTCATTAGAAAGGGTTGACATCAGTGATCATAGTTGAGAACCTGCGAAATCCTCAAAGAGCATCCTGGCACCCATCAAGGTAACTGAATTTTATAGGAACTCAATGAAGCCCAAACCAGAAAACAGAACCCCTCCTTGTGGACTTCCTTGCTTGAGGGCATTAACAACCCAGAAGGACCAGCAGACAGTATGAAATGGTCCTGCTCTTAATCAGCAGATGTCTACTGTCTGAGTTCTGATGAACCAATCCATAACTGCTCTCCCAATCAGCAGTGGCACAATCCGAATCAATACCTGCTCTACCAATTAATATCTGTTCTGATACCAAGTGATGAAGATATGAGCACATAAAACAGATAAAACGTATAGGTAAAGGTACTCAGAGAGATGATGCAGCAGACAATATGAATAGTAGAGGAGATACAAAGTTGACTAAATTAATCAAGATGGATTACAAAAGTTATGTGCAGCTGGATGATGGCACACAAATCTGATCACGAGCTGGGATACAATAAAAGTTGACAGGCTGATTGATAGAAAAACAGGGGTGCAAGACTTGTCTACATAGATCTATAAAGCTACTCTGGAAAATAAAAAGTAGCCCTTCTTTATATATATATATATATATATATATATATATATATATGTGTGTGTGTGTGTGTGTGTGTTCAAAAGATAAGTGTGACTCATCAAATTGGGTGTGGGTTTTTTATGACCTAACCTATGATGTGAATCCATATTTTGGATAAAAGTTTGGGGCACTAAAGATTGGGTGAACAAACATTTGCGAAAAATAAATTCAGGCAAAATGGAATTCATCCAACAATATCTCTTTTGTACAATCTATGCATGATAAAATTTGAAATATGATACTTCTTGTTTCAGATAGACATAGAATTTGAAGATGGGCTTTCTCCCCCTCTTTGTAGCCTTTAGCAATTTTTTAACTTACTATCAAATTATATATAAAAAAGCTATGAAGAGTAGGATTTTTTTTTTTTTTTTTTTTTTTTTATATAACTTTTTGTTTGATTGCTCATTTATATTTTGTATTCCTTTTTCATCTTTTTCAATTGTATGGAATTTTTAGGATTTCGCTTAATCTTGTTCCTTTGTGCAATCTCTTCCTGTTGTTGCATTTTTCTTTATATCTGTGTTTATTTATTGTCTTTTTGTCGTAAATTTGGATAAATCTGAGCTTATGAAGGTTTATATATTTTCAAAATGAAAATTTTCTCAAAAAACAAAATTGGTATTCTCTTGAAAAAAGAAAAATTAGTTTTTAGATCTGTAATTTTGTGTATAAGCCCGAAATTAAATAATATATTTGTCATATTTTAGGTAACATGCAATGATACTCTGTAAATATGCCCATTAAATGCTACTTTTCATAATCAATAAAAAAATGATTTTGAGATTCATATTTTCTGGCTCTTCTCAGTCTTCAGCAAAGAAAGGAGTGGATTATTTTTTTGTACTTACTGGAAGTCTATCCAGCCTGTATAGCACTTAGGAAGTAGGATTTTGTGTAGGCTGTCTGGGCTTTTGGGAACGTTCTTCAGCATTTGAGTGAGAGTGAAGTCTTTATGCGTTGTGAATCGTGATACATTTGATGAGAGTGTATGAATCAAGTTGCCCTCAAGTTTGTGGTTTATTTGTCGTCTATAATTAGAGTACTGCTAAGCAAGGTCTTGGGATTCAACAATCTTCTCTCTTTCAATGTTCAGTAACTAAGGCAACTTTGCTTTATTATCTATGACGATTCCCTTCGCACTTCTATTCTCTATAATCACCTTGCTGTTCATCTAAATGTCCCATCACTAACTAAATGCTTGACATGAACAAAAGGTATATATGACATGAGTGTTAGTTGATGTTTGGATGTGAAATATTTGAAATGTGAACTAATTTTACTTTACTGGCTGTCTTCTGCTCAGTCAACGGGCTTAAATTGGAGGTTTTTAATTATATCAGGGTTTGCTTTTAGATAATCATGTCTTACAAATTTCTTCGCTATTTCCTTCGTTAGATAGGATTACCTTTCAAGGTTGCATGTCTGTTCTTTATGCAATTTACATACGTATAGAGAACCTTTTTTTGAGATGAGTGAAACTCATTGGCTTGTGTTTTTTAAGTTCGGTTAATCATGCTCTTGCCATTAAACAACCTCACTATTACCACTTTCAACTGATGCATGCCATTCTTACAGGACATTTTACAGGATAGAATCAGTAATTGCTTGAGACATGCAGCTGGAGAAATACCTGAATGTGAGATGTGCTTGGGAACAGGTCGATGTAGAGTTGTTCAATCATTATCCTCCTCAGAAAAGGCTACTCAGTCGTAGATAAGGTGTGTTAAAACATGAACAAAAAGGATAATGTATGATTTTACTGTTTCAAAATCTTTGTTTGAGGGGGGTGAATGGAGTAGAAGATTTAAGGTTTTATTAAGATGCACACCAAGTGCCACCTCCTTTGCAGTGGGGAATGCAGCATTCAAGCTGGTTATTTGATTACAGTTGAGAAGCTGATGGGAGGAAGTGATATTGTTGTAATACCTTGGGAAAGTCTACTCAATGATAGATAAGATGTGATAAAACATGAATGAAAAGGGAATCGTATGGTTTTCAGTATCTAATCAGTAAATTGGAAGGTTCTTATGGCCACGTTTTACATATTTGTTTTCATGGTGTCAGGGATCTTCTAAGACTGATTTGCGTGTAATGGGACTCTCGTATACAATTTTCCAATTACAAATTTTAGAAGAGTTTCCTTGCTCTTTTTCTTGTTGATGATTCTTTCTGCTGAGACTGTGTAAAAGGATAGACTCAAACTCTCCTCTTGAAGAGACTGCACAATAGCTGGCTTGGTGAACAAGTTATGGTTAGGGTTATGAAGGGGAAGGATGTGACAAGATTTGTATTTTTGTCTTCCTACAGATAAGATGGAGGTGTGGATAAAAACAGTTCCACATGAATATTGGTCATGTATGTCATGAATTCATGTTCACATGCCTCTTGGAAATTGTTTCACCTTCTATGCAGGTAGACAGTATTCTAATTCTTACAAGATCTCAAAGCAATTGGTAAATTTTGTGGCAGCCATGCATGTTATATATACCCCTTTTGGTCACCCAATTAAGTTCTTCATCACCCGAGGTTCCATAAAGGCATCACTGAACTTGGGAGTAAGCCATTATCTATAACTCAAGCTGCCATCACTTACTTAAGTTCCTTTACCATTGACATTGTGTGTCTAGTAACCAATTGACGCCAAAGAAACGTCATCAGCTGTCCGAAATCCAACCATCCATCACCCCCAAATCTTAGTTTGTTGTCTTGATTGCTAGCTATCCATCACACTTTTACATAACTCATTTATTGACTAAGTCCCACCATATAAATGAGTCATTAATCATTCTGATAATCTCTCCTGAGTTGCCTCCACATGTCGAATTGTTTCTTGATCCATTGGTTTTGATCAAAGCTTTATGTTAGGGTATCTTTTATTCAATTTCTTGACTTCAAAGCTAAAACCTTTTTTGATTTAAACATAGTCCATGAGCCCATACTCATCTAGTAACCTAGAGAGAGTTGGAAGGAATGGTGAACCTTGATGAAGTGGATTCTAGCTCTACAAAACATGAATATTGCACCATCGTTGAATAGATGATGGAACAAAATTGTTGAGTGATTTTTGATCAAAAGCCTAGTGAATGATATCAATTGTGTGCTCATTTTCGAATATGAGGCAAGTATGTATGTGGATTGAGATGAAATAAGGTAAATGCTCAATGAGCATCTTGAGTACATGAACAAGTTGGGAAGCTTTGATTCCTTATGAGTTTCTAAAAATCAAGCCTCGAAAATAATAAAAAAAACCCTCACCACCCACACCTCTAGGAAATAGCACCTACATGGAACTAGAATTTTGACTGATTCTAGATAAGTGAGATAACCTGAGGATATTGTACAAAGAACAAAACATAGGAAACATGTATTGGACTTGCACCCCAATTGAGGAAGTCCCACAATATGTAAGGATCCTTCAATTTATAAATCTTGGGAGCTTTACAAATCCAATGTAATACATTGATAGTATGAAAATGTTTTTTGGGGGATGTCTATGGATACTAGATGTGACTTTTTTGAGAATCCACAAGCTTTTAATATGTAGTGTAAACAATGGACCTTTAACAAGGCTCAATTAGGAATCTTTGGGTCACTAGAGAAAAAATAAAGAAAAGTTTATAACCCTAGATAGAACTTTGTCAAACCACATTACAAGTTCTCAGAATATCATGGGAAGGAGAGGTGGAGAGGTATAGAGACTTTAGGTTCCCAATGATGACTGAGGGAGATAGGTCAATGACAAACCTTGAAAGAGGAAACATAAAGCCAAGGTAGATAGAAGAAGTTATGTGTCTAGATATGGAAGAAACAAATCAGCACTAACATCATTGTAATTTTTGCATTGATAGTGAAATTACCATCATAAAATTAGGGAATTAATCTTAATGTTTCTATCCTTTAATGAAAACTATGTTTTCTAGAAATATTCAACCCTTGAGCTAATATGTTCCATAGTTACATTTATAAATGGTTGCTTCTAGTAATTTGGAAAATTTATCAAATAATGCTCTTTTTCAGGACACTAAAGTGTCCAAGGATACCAAAGTGTCCAAGTAAAGCACATGTTAAAAGGAAAGAGAGAATTGGTTTGATTGTATAGGAGGGGTTCTCAACATTATAGAGCTTTGAATCAAAAGAATCAACAAAACATGAGGAAGAAATTTGTCACCTAATGAGAGGAATCAATTGAAAACCATGACAAAATTATCATTGTGGAGAAGTCCAATCAATCAATTCAAGGAAAGTAACATGGTAAAAAATTATTAGTTTTGAACTCTCAATCTTCTTAGACTAGGAAACCTCATCATCAAGATACTGTTGATCATCTTGCTCAAAACACATCCCTTTGCACCATAATTTTTTCCAATGCATTCTAAAGTTTGCATGCATAGGGCTACATTACAAATCTATGCACAAGGCACATTTTTATTAAACCAAGCACTACATCCTTAGCCATCAAGTCACTATGGATTTGGGAAATTTGGCATGTTGTTTTTTGGAATCTCCTCTTTAATAGCAAGGTAGCAATCATGTTTCAAACTTAGGTCCTCACATAGACAAGTCAAAGAGCATCCGATTATCATGACCCATTCATCACCAAAGATCATCATACATGTCCCTAGAATACATAAGGATGCTTGAATCTTCAATGAACACTCCATACCAAAAGGATTAAGACATATAAAAGATTGACAATCAAATAGAAGATTCCAGAACCCAACTTTAGACCAAAGAACTCAACAACCTAGGCAATGCCAATCACTACACACTTTGAACCCAACAATTTGGCAAGACCACCTCACCTAGACAACTATGAAGGGTCTTGTCAAGAATGACAAGATCTAGGAGGGGTGAGTGTTACAAGCAATGGTAGTGACATATTTTTTTTCTGAAATTTTTTACTTCAAAGAGCCATAAATATGTTTGGATATAGATTTTGTAGTGATGATATGGGAAGAATCTTATTGAGGAAAACCTCAAGATAACGGCTAAACTTGAGTTAGTTCTCATATTTTTGGCCATCTAAAACTTATGTAAAGTGGCACATGAGGGTGGGCACTATAAAATTATCAAGCCCTTCACATTGTGGAAACTTTTTGCTAGTGTGAATAATAGCTCTTCTTCTTCAAATATCATGGACAAGTTTTCTTGTTATATTCTCGATTGGTTTTTGTATGTTTCATAGCTTGGTCAATTTTTTCTTCCATATGTGTTATCTACCTTGAGGCTAACCTTTTGTCATCTTTTCTTGTGATTTCGACTTCTATTTTGAGTGAAATATTTGTGATTATGAATATTATGACACATTTTTGGCTCTACACCATACAATTGGTGATACTGTTTTGCATTTTTGCCTATGCATAATTATATCTCACTTTATTGGCTCCATCTTGACCATTGAATCCATTGTTTGGTTGAGAAGTGAGAGTGATATGAACATTTTTGTAACCTATTATGTTCACTTGATCACCTATGTGAGCATGACTTTCAGCTTGGAGATGATGACAAAGTCTTGGAGATGATGACGATTGATCATGTATGATCTGATTTTCGTTTGGGTTGATTGTCATTGATCCAATGTCCATTGATCTTTGGGTGGGCTTATTTCTTATGATCCAATCATTAGTGATCTTTTGGTGAATCATCAACATTAATCTTTTGATCGTCGATCATTTTTTACTAGATCACAATTAATCTTTTGATCGTCGATCATTTTTTACTAGATCACAATTGAGCTTTAGGACGATCATGCACATTGGTAGTTGATCACTTCAGATCTTGATTAGAGGCCTTCCATCTTGTCTACTTTTAGTTGCTAGCTCCTACTAGATAGGTCTATTTTTTGTAGATCGATCCATTAAAATTTTATGAGTGTGCCTTTATACTACTAGTTGACAACCTAGCAATATGTAATCTGAATCCAATATTCATAAGATGATTCCAAGAATATCAATTATGCACCAATTGAGGATTGTGCAAGATTAGGGTCACAATACTTTAGGATAATTATTGGAATCAATCTCCATAGTATAGAAAATAGAGAGATCCCTCCACTTCAACAGAATATTTTTCATTAAGTCATGGATGATCTTTCTTCAAAAAGATCACTAGATATTGTTAGAGGAGGATGTTAATTTGTGGATTTCTAAATAAGGAGAAAAGAAGATATGAAACAAGCTAGTGATCTCACATTGAATATTTAACAAAGTAGACTTGTAAGATGTCACTCTCCTTTAACGAGACCTTGATGGTGGAAAACTGATGAGGAAGGCTATAATATTAATGGATTAATCATGGTATTAGTACTTGAAGAGATAGATCAGGAATATCAAATTTAGGATATGAGAGTAGAATCAAATGATTACGATGTTGATCTATCATTGTAGAACCAATGTTTTGAATAGAATATGAGCTATTAGATAAAACAAGGGTGAATAACTGTGTGATAGACGTGATCACTCATGTATATCCTTGTACAAGTAGAATAACCACACGAAGAATCAAAATTTCACTCACATGATAAGAAATGCAATCACGTGAACCCTTCAATAAATAGAAAACTGAAACTTCAAAAATTGGATGACAAACAACAACATGAGAATCTATCAAAAGAGTGATAATTAGGGAATCTATAAGAAAAATATTGTCATTATAGAGAAAAGTGACTAAAAATGCACATATGTTGGTAATGATGTGCCAAATGTAGAAGAGGAGAGCTTGAGACAATTTCTTCAACAATATAGAGATAGTTTGCGTGGTCATACAAAGATCTAAAGGCTGTTGTTCCAAATATTTGTGCTTGTCGAATCCCTTTGGCACTTGATCAAAAACCTTCTTGTAGAGGCCATACACATATAATGATGTATGTTCAATCAAAATCAAACAAAACTTTGATAAGATCTTAGAAACAGATTTATTTATGAATATGAGCACACTAAATAGGTTTCACCTATGATTGTTGTTCCCAAGTATAAGGTGAAGCTAAGAGTATGTATCAATCTCTAGATAGTAAATGTGGAAATCGTTAGGGATGGTTATCCATTACCAGTTATTGATCATCTTCTGGAAAGACTAACAGAAAAAGGTGTGTATAGTTTCCTACATGGCTTCTCTACTTATGATCAAGTTGCAATTGCACTTGAGGACCAACATAAACCACCTTTGCTACAAAATGGGGAATATATGCTTTCGAATTCATGCCATTTGGGTTAACCAATGATCCAATCACTATTCAAAGCTTCATGTGTCACATGTTGTGGGTGACTTATCTCTACTTAGCGCAAAAAATAGAGCATAGGCCAATCATAGAAAATATATATGCCAAGTGTTAATCATATAGAGCCTCTTCATGATAAGAGAAGGTAAAATTCTAGGACATATAATGTCAAAAAATGGCACTTCTACATATGAAGACAATGTCAATGCTATAGTAGATATAACCTTGAAATGCAAATGAAATTCAAGCCTTCATGGGACATTGTAGCTATTACAAAAGATTGCTTCATATGTATGCATAATAGCACATCCCCTATATGCTTTGATCACCAAACCTTAATGTATGGAGGAGTGTGAAAAATCTTTCAAAAAGCTTAAATGTGGACTTGTCATTGCACAAATATTGGGAGTGCATGAATAAAATAAAATATTCCATGTGCATGTTCATGCTTTTATGTTATAGGACGTGCATTACCTTAACCTACATATGAAAAAAAAAAATACTTTCCAATTTTCTTATTCTAGTAGATAACTCAACAGTGCAAAACATAATTACATGGCAACGGAAAGAGAAGGCCTAGAAATGGTATATGCCATGAAGAATTTCATGCATTATCTTTTATAAAATAAATTCAAATTCATTGAAAACCATTTAGATCTTCTTTGTCTAGTAATAAAACTTTGCATCACATGAATAATGGTGAGATGATATCTCCTATCAATGAAGTTTGAATTTGAGGTTGTCATGAAGAAATTTAACACATGCACGTTCGATCATTTTTCAAGTTAACGAATGGAAATATCCTCGAGGAGTTCCATATGTATTCAAAGAGTCATATTTCTTTATCCGAAAAGTGATCCCTAGCTAGGTTAAGACATGCTTCTATTTTGACCCACAATACACTTTACCATTACATTTCAGTTGAGAAGCATACACTATGAGAGGCAACAGATCCTCAAATATTAGCAAGAATCATCCATCTAAAGGAAGAAATCAAGAGTGTCACATTGTTCTGTTGAATATGGATTAAAGAATAATAATAGAAAATACCACATAACCTATTTGGGATGTCACTTTTCCTAGACAAGGACCTTGCAAAATTTGTAATACTCACATGATATTGGCCAATGATTCCTAAAGATGTTCATGACTATATGAGCATATCTTTTTCATCACTAGAAAATACCACCAATTGAGCATTCAATGCTTTATTATGTGACTATAGCACCAACATGGAGTTCACCAATAGTAAAGATTGTGCTTATCCTAAATGTATTATTGTTAGAAGATGCACAAAATTACATATTAGTAGTCAATTACATCAGAGCAGAAAGGTAAATTTACGAAACTATGTATTCATGAGAGTGAATATTTACAAATTTTGGAACTTGATCACTTATTTCCTTGGTTCTCCTTTGCTTGGTGTGTACTAGGCTTGGATCATCATGTTGATCCTTGGAGCACATTGATTCCACTACCTCCATAATAGTATGTTTTTACCATTATATATATATATATATATATATAATTGTTTGTATTATGATTTTCTATGTTATAGATGGTGCAATACATTTGATTTAAAGTGAGAGTGGTTATAGTGTGTCCCAAATTATGACAAGTGTATTTTGGATTACTTGTTGGGTTACGAGAACCATCTCTCCTAGATCCATTATTGATTTGGAAGAACTGATAGAGAGAAGTCTTGCTCGTTGGTCTAATTTAGAGACCAAACTTATAATAGCCTCAAAGTTCTTGCTAGGATCCAAGGAATATAGCCACACCTTTTTCAAAAGGATGGGATTGAATCTGTTCACAAACCATCCTTTGATTATGTATGCAGGTGGTTTATCATTGTTGACAATTTGCCCTAGTAAGCTCTAGAACATGGTAGCACACGAGTCAATGGTCTACCATACTACTTACTTCTTAAGTAATACTAATTGTGCACATAAATTGCACCACAATATCTAACATTGTATAAAGTTATTTTTTTTTACAAATAAAGAAAATGTGTTTATATAATCACAAAAATTAAATTTTTATTAATTATGGATTATATGGAGGGCTCTGCATGTGCACTACAGTACAAGTATTATTCAAGCCTTGTCATTGAACCTCACTTCACTAAGTGGTATCCTGATTTTTCAATACAACTGCTATAAAATTTGAAGGATTATATTGAGCGAGATCTAGTGTCTACTACGTATTCAAGATGAATTTACATTTTGGAAATATTACAAATATGGTGTTTTGCTAAACAATATGGGTAGCTACAATTAAATAAAACTAAGGATACCACATATATAATCGGCAACAATGAAATTTTAATTGGAATATGGATAACCAAAGGTATCAATGAGTTCCAATTTTTAATTTTTTCTTAGAATTTGGATACATTTTTCCAAATTTCCCAAATGCAAGAAAATATCATAGATGGAAAAGAGAAGGATATATGAAGCCATTGATGGCCAATATTGTGGAATTAAGCTATATAGTCACAATTGGAACATGATCTCAAAATAAGTATACTTCCTAGGTTTGTCCAACACAACCCACTATTGAGGAGTAGTGCATAGTTTACCAACAAGCAACAAGATGGGTTAGTAGCACTCCCACTTATTTTCCAACATCGACACCAATCATTGTAGTGTGGAATGAAAAAGTTGAGAACAACCACAACTAAAACTATCCTTTGTATCAAATTCAAGATCAAGCTGAAAGGAGTAGAGAACTCAATCAACATCCAAAAAGCTAGTCAATGTTGGTAACGATGCTTGTCAAGGGTTGAAAATAATGGCCACAATCCAACTTCCCCTAGCCCCTCTCTTAGCATTGGTGCTATAATTTGGTGAAAAGTTATTGACTGACATACCTTAGTTAGTGGATGACCGGATTAATGAACAAGCATAGGGTCATGTGAATTAGGTTAAGGGGGGGAAGCCACCTTGTCTAATTATGAAGGGCCATTTATTACAATATATTATAAGAATAGATCCATCATGAATGTTGTGATTGGTGGAGGGTCAAAAATAAATATATCTACACTTCCAATCTCTCACCGGATGAGGTGGAAAGATATTCAACTAGTCCCATTCCATATAAGAATGGCAAACTAATGCAAGGTACAACTTATGGGCTTGGTCTAGAATATACGCCTATAGTCCTAATGGGTCACTTATAATTGTACATTCACTTGGTAATTCTTTCAGTGTTGTGTTTTGATCCAAGCTTCTTCTTCTTCCTTGTGTTTTTTGTATGCTTGAATAGACCTCGAAATCCAACAATTGGTATCAAAGCAGGTCGCCGGTTCATCTAGGGCACCCTCAACACCCTTCTCGTCATAGTCTCAGAATTGCACAAAAATGTGAGCATACTCGAGAAGATTAAGAGTTCAAAACTGCTTCGTTTTGTGGTGTCAAAATATTGATATGAGCTCGTTCCAACCTTCGAATGCACTATCGTAGTGGCTATGCAGGCAATTTTGTCCTTTTGTGCCAAACACATATATAGGTTTGGGTTTGCGAGAACTATTGGAGTTCCAGGTCTATGTTGAAGCACGTGAAAAGCACAAGGAAGAAGAAGAAGCTTGGAGCACAACACACAATACTCAATCTATTACCACTAGAATGTACAAAGATAAGTAACCCATTAGGCGCTATAGGTGTATATACAAGTCGGGGAAAAAAAAACCCCCTAAAGAGGAAAAAAAGTGCCTCGATAGTCCTAGTGTATTCACACACATCACTACCTAAATATATCAACAAATGCCTTTTGGGAGTGATGTGATGAACAAGGAGCTAGCACTCAAGTATAAGGAAGTGACAAGCTATGTGGAATCAATACACAAAAGGAAGTAAGCCCAAAGCTTTGTGGAAAGCTTCAAACTTCTCCCTAGGTAGAGCCTTTGTGAAAAGGTCTGCAATGTTCTTCTATGTGGGCACATATGCGAAACTGATATCTCAAGCAAAGAACCTCTCCCTGACATAATGATAGTGCACCTCAATGTGCTTAGAGCGAACATGGAACACAAGGTTGCTCGCAACTGCCAATGCACTCTCATTGTCAGTGAAGATGGTGGTGGCATAAGACTGACCAACATCCAAATCAGCCATAAGGCATTTGAGCCATACACCCAAAAGTCGCTATGAAATCTACCCTATACTCAGCCTCACAACTAGAAGTGGCCATAGTACGCTGCTTCTTGCTCAACCAAGATATGCATGAGCTACCAAGCATGAAGCAAAAACCACTGGTGGACACATGAGCGTCATAGCAACCAACCCATTCAAATTAAAAAAAAGCATGTAAATATGGCAGTAGTGATCCCCCCTTGGGATAAAACAATCCAAGTAGTCAGGTACCACTCAAGCAGTGAAAGATGCTCTTAATCGCCTCCCAATGCTTGACACCTGGGCAATGCATAAACCTACTCATCTGTGAGACATGAAAATGAATATCTGGCCAAGTAATGCATAAGTAAATCAAGCATCCAACAACCTACTGATAGAGAACAACATCAAATGCATCTCCAACATCATGAAGGCTCAATCGTAAACCTGTCTCCATAGGAGTGGCAATAGGTTTGTAGTCTTCAAGACCAAAACACTGCAATAATGTGTCAATATATTTTGTTTGACACAAGGACTATCCCACCATCAACTTGCATAAATTGAATGCCCAAATAATGATGCAAATGCCCCAAATTTGATATCTCAAACGAGGCATGCAGATCAGCCTTAAAATGAGCAGTATGCTTCTCACGAGGATGAGTGAGCAACATGTCATCAACATACACAACAATGATCAAAATCACATCATTTGCACGCTTAACATATAAGATGCTCTCAATTGGATTGCTCTCAAAACCATGTGCAATAAGGTAGGCATGTATCTTTTCATGCCAAGCATGTGGTGCTTGCTTCAAACCATATAATGCCTTTTTCAACCTGGACACTTGGTTTTCATGCCCTTTCTACACAAAACCATGGGGCTGAAAAACATACACTTCTTCATGCACATCACCATTTAGAAATGCAATTTTAATGTCCAAGTGATGTACATTCCAACCATGATGAGTTGCAAGTGCATAGATGCTACGAAAAGTAGTCATTCGACATGTAGGAACAAAGGTCTCATCAAAAGCAATGCCTCTTTCTTGAGCATGACCCTCTGCAACAAGCCTAACCTTATACCTGTCAACTGTTCCATCAGGCTTACACTTTATCTTGTATACCCACTTAGTGGCAATAGCCTTCTTGCTAGGAGGCAAGTCACATAAAGAACATGTACCATTTTTCATAATAGCAGCATCCAATTTTCAAAATTTTGTGCTTCATCAAACGAAACAAGCTCATTTTCATCACAGAGACTAGAGGTAGCCATAATATAGCAATCTGATCCAAGAGAAGCACTATGAGAACCTGAACCAGTATGATATGATAGAGGTGTATCTAATTTGCTATCTCCCAAAGTCTGCACCAGCCATTTAGGCATAGTTTTTACCTCCTTTATATTAGTTCTCTCATCAACAAGTGCATCATGTAAATATGCATCAGAAATGGAATGACCTGCATCATCACATGAAACCTACCTGTAAAAAGAGGAAGCAAAGTGCCATACATGTCTTTGGAGCTAACTGATTTCTCCTTAGTACATGAAAGTAATGGCTGAATACGGCTAACCAAAATGTGTTTACTCTGTGGATGATATAGAGAATAGCCTTTGCTTTCAAAACTGTACCCAACAAAAATACATTTCACTGCTTTATCATCCAATTTCTTGCATTGTTTTTCAGGCACTAATGCATATGCAAGACAACCAAAAACATGCAAGTGAGCAAGAGATGGCTTGCGACAATGCCAAGTCTCATATGTAGTGGTAGAGTGCAATGCTTTAGTGGGACACCTATTAAGTACATATGTTGCACACATAATAGCCTTAAGCTAGAAACTATGTGGTAAAGCCTGACTCTTGACCATCTCGCCATCTCCATGAGTGACCTATTCTTACGTTTAGCAACTCCATTCTATTTAGGTGTATATTGCAATGTACACTGATGTTTTATCCCACGTTCAACCATAAATGCATTGAAATCAGAAGACATATATTCCTCCACGATCACAATGGAGGGTGCCCATTTTACATGCTTATAGATTTTCAGCCAAAACCAGAAACTGTTTGAAGCACATAAACACTTGAAATTTTGCTTTCAATGGATATATCCATGCATGCTTGGAAAAATCATCAAGTCACAAAGTAAAGGTACTTGCATAGGACCACAGACATCACTATGAACAAGCTACAATTTCTGAGTAGCTTGAACTTAACCATCTTTTGGGAACGAGGAACATTGCATTTTGCCCAAAATATAGCCTTCACAGACATTTTTACCAGGTGCCTCAAGTTTTGGCAGAGAGGACACTATTTCAGATTTCTGTAGGTGTAACAAAGTAGCAAAATTCAGATGAACAAAGTGTGCATGCCAAAGCTTTGCATTTGATATAGCCTAAGAATCATGGACTGCATATGTTGTATCAGTCACAAATTTTTCATAGTCTAGGAGCTTATAGAGCCCACGACATAAAATGCCAGAATCAATAACAATATCACCATTTGACATATCATGAACTGTACATCTGTCATCAATGAATTTCACAACCAAGCCAATCTTGGCTAAAGCTGAAACTGATAACAGATTCTTCTTGGTCCCTGGCACAAATAAAGCATCCATCAGCAATAGTCATAATGATCTTACCAACTCCCATGATAGGATAAGAGGAGTTGTTGGCACATGTGATAGTATTCCCTATAGGGATAGGCTCAAGTGAAGTGAAGAAACTACATTGCGAGGTAATATGTTTGGTTGCCCCACTATCAAAGTACCAAAGTATCAAAGCCTCTTTAGCAACCAGTTTTGGACAACTCTTTAGACATGATCATTTCCTTCACAATACTTGCAAATCATTTGTGATTTTTTGTTTTCTTCTCATCTCTGTCATCCTTCTTGATTGTGTAGAATTAGCATATTTTTGCTCACTAGTAGAATAGCTTCATTTACCTTTGCCCTTATGAATAGCCTGGAAAGCTTGATTTGAACACGCATAATGGACCTATTCTGCCTAGACTAATCCTCCTAGAACAGAACAAAGACAAACTCCTCAAATGTTAAGGCATTTGGATTGCCTTTAATCATCAAACAAAGAGTAGAAGCAAAACTCTGATATGAATCAAGAAGACCATTCAAAATAGTCTACACAAGTGAACTGTCATGCAATACTTCATCAGTAGAAATCAATTGTTCCTTCAAAACTTTGATCTTTGTCAGAAAATTATCCATGGAATCTCCTTCATTGATGTGCTTACTCTCCAACTGTTTTCAAAGGTAAAGCAACATGAGCCTCATTCCTTGCCTAGTATAAAGTGGTAAGTGTATCCCAAGCACCCTTAGCTATTCTACAAGAGTGAATGTGAGGAATAATGGCATGTTTGATAGACAAGGCTATCAATTCATGTGCCTGAGCATCTTTTCCATCCCAACGTCAACATGAACAAGTGCCTCAAAGTTTGCTACACGTTTAGCATAACTTGACAGGATGGTTCTATTCAACTTTTTGAGATATAGTCATTTTTCTGCATCAGGGTATTTAATCACTGGTCATGGATGAAAGCAATGGTGTATTTTGTATGTTGGTTGTTGAGGACAAGTTTGATGGTACCAATTATTCGTTATGGTCATATATGATGTGTCATGTATTGGTAACAAAAGGATTTTGGAATATTATGCAAGGTATTAAAAAATGCCCCACTACACTTACAAATATAATTACTAAAGGTGATGCAAATGGTGGTGAAGATGATGATATTTATATTCCTATTTGTGTTATGGTTCCTGCTACATCTACTGCAGAGAAACTTCATTAGGATGGGAGAGATACTCAGGCACATGCATTGATAGCCTTGTCTATCAAACAAACCATTATCCCTCATATTCGCTCTTGCAAAATAGCAAAGGATGCTTGCAATACACTTACCACTTTATACCACGCAAGAAATGAGGTGTTGATATATTTAGGTAGTGATGTGTGTGAACACTCTAGGACCGCCGAGGCACTTTTTTCCCTCTTTAGGAGGTTTTTTTCCCCCGGCTTGTACATACGCCTATTGCCCTAATGGGCTACTTATCTTTGTACATTCTCTAGTAATAAATTCAGTATTGTGTGTTTGTGCTCCAAGCTTCTTCTTCTTCCTTGTGCTGTTCGTGTGCTTCCACAGACGTCTATCTCCAACAATTGGTATCAGAGCAAGTCGTCGCTTCTTCTAGGGCGCCGTCGACACTCCTCCGTTTGCAGTCTCAGATTCGCACGAAATTTGGTGAGCATACTCAGGGTGTTTTCGAGATCAAAACAACTTCGCTTTGTGGTGCCGAAATTGCGATCTGAGCTCGTTTCGGCCTCCGAACGCACTATCGCAGTGCTTGTGCAGGCTATTTCGTCCTTTTCTATCAAAGGTATATACCAGTTTCTGTTCGCCATTTTAAGCGTCTCGAAGTCTGCTACAGGTCTAGCGGAAGTCGTCTGGGCAGTTTCGTTCAACTTTTTGAGATACAGTCAATTTTCTGCATCAAGGTATTTTAGTCACCGGCCATGGCTGAAAGCAATGATGTATTCCGTATGTTGGCTGTTGAGGATAAGTTGGATGGTACCAACTACCCATTATGGGCTTATATGATGCGACATGTACTGGTTGCAAAAGGATTGTGGAACATTGTGCAGGGTGTTGAAAGACGTCTTGTTACACCTGTAATGATAGGTACTGCAAATACAGGTGTTGGAGCTGATGAAGATGGTGTCGAAGATGATATTCCGCAGATTCCTGTTCGTGCTGTTGTTTCTGTTGCACCTACTGCAGAGCAGATTCGTTGGGATGGCAGAGATGCCCAGGCACATGCATTGATAGCTTTGTCTGTCAAACATGCCATTATTCCTCACTTTCGCTCTTGCAGAACAGCAAAGGATGCTTGGGATACACTTACCACTTTGTACCAAGCTAGGAATGAGGCTCGTGTTGCTTACCTCCGAAAACAATTGGAGAGTGAGCACATGAATGAAGGTGATTCTATGGACAGTTTTCTTACAAAGATCAAAGACCTGGAGGAACAATTGATTTCTGCTGATGAGGTTATACCAGATAGCTCACTTGTGCAGACCGTTCTGAATGGCCTTCCTGATTCATATCAGAGTTTTGCCTCTACTCTTCGGTTGATGATGAAAGGCAATCCGAATGCCTTGTCATTTGAGGAATTAGTCTCTGTTCTGTTGCAGGAAGATCAGTCCAGGTAGAATAGGTCCATTATGCGTGTTGCAGATCAAGCTTTCCTGGCTAGTCAGAAGGGCAAAGGAAAATGGAGCTCTTTTATTAGTAAGCAGAAATCTGCAAATGCTGCACAATTGAAGAACCAGGATAAAGATGAGAAGAAATCAGAAAAGCAGAAATTAATCTGCAAGTACTGTAAAGGAAATGATCATATTATAAAGAACTGTCCAAAACTGGCTGCTAAAGAGGCAAAGAAGAAAGAGGCTGGAATGGTTGTTGCAGAGGCCTCTACACCAAAAACAGAGTCTGCAAATCTTGTGCAGGAAGAAGAATGGGCGTTTACTACTGTCTGCAATTTTGACCCATCTTCTCATGATCAGTGCATGTCTGCAGTAGACTCAGATGTTTGGTACTTTGACAGTGGGGCGACCAAACATGTTACCTCGCAGCGCAGTTTCTTCTCTTCACTCGAGCCTGCCCCTACAGGGAATACTGTCACATGCGCCAATAACTCCTCGTATCCTGTTATGGGAGTTGGTAAGATCATTCTGACTACTGCTGATGGTAGTTCTTTCACTTTGTCAGATGCTTTATTTGTGCCAGGGATCAAAAAGGACCTGTTATCAGTTTCTGCATTAGCCAAGATTGGCTTGGTTGTGAAATTCGTTGATGACAGGTGTACAGTCCATGATCTCTCAAATGGCGATGTGATTATTGCTTCTGGCATTTTATGTCGTGGGCTGTATAAGCTCATAGACTATGAAAGATCTGTGAATGATTCGGCATGTGCAGTTCATGATTCTCAGGCTATGTCAGATGCAAAGCTTTGGCATGCACGCTTTGGTCATCTAAATTTTGCTAGTTTGTTACGCTTGCAGAAATCTGAAATGGTGTCCTCTTTGCACAAACTTGAGGCACCTGGAAAACATGTTTGTGAAGGCTGTATTTTGGGCAAAATGCAGCGTTCTTCCTTTCCAAAAGATGGTTCAGTTCGGGCTACGTAGAAATTGCAGCTTGTACATAGTGATGTCTGTGGTCCTATGCAGACACCCTCTTTTGGAAATTACCTTTACTTCGTGACTTTCATTGATGATTTTTCCAGGCATGCATGGGTATATCCACTCAAAGCAAAGTCCGAAGTGTTCATGTGCTTCAAACAGTTTTTGGTTTTGGCTGAAAATCTATCAGCATGTAAAATGGGCACCCTCCGTTCTGATCGAGGGGGGGAATATATGTCTTCAGATTTTAATGCATTTCTGGCTGAAGGTGGGATAAAACACCAGTGTACAGTGTCGTATACACCTCAACAGAATGGAGTTGCTGAACAAAAGAACAGGTCACTCATGGAGATGGCGAGGTGCATGGTCAAAAGTCAAGCTTTACCACATAGTTTCTGGCTTGAGGCTGTCATGTGTGCAGCATATGTACTTAACAGGTGTCCCACTAAAGCGTTGCAGTCTATCACTCCATATGAGGCTTGGCATGACCGCAAGCCATCTGTTGCTCATCTGCGTGTTTTTGGTTGTTTGGCATATGCATTAGTGCCTGAACAACATCGCAGAAAATTGGATGATAAGGCAGTAAAATGTATTTTTGTTGGGTACAGTTCTGAAAGTAAAGGCTATCGTCTGTATCATCCACAGACTAAACGCATTCTGGTTAGCCGTGATGTTGTCTTTGTGGAAGATGCTATTCAGCCATTGCTTTCATGTACTAAGGAGACATCTGTTAGCTCCAAAGACATGTATGATACTTTGATGCCTCTTTTTACAGGTGGACATGCTAGTGCTGGTCCTAATGAGGCAACTTCTCAGCCTTTGCAGGTTTCATATGATGATGCAGATCATTCCATTTCTGACGCAGATTTACATGATGCACTTGTTGATGAGAGAGCTGATATTGAACAAGCAAAAACTATGCCAAAATGGCTGGTGCAGACTTTACGTGACAGCAAATTAGATGCACCTTTGTCATATCGTACTCGTTCAGGCTCTCATAGTACCTCTTTTGCATCAGATTGCTATGCTATGGCTGCATCTAGTCTCTGTGATGAGAATGAGCCTGTTTCTTTTGATGAAGCACAAAATTCAGAAAATTGGATGGCTGCTATGCAATCTGAATATGATGCTATAATGAAGAATGGTACATGGTCTTTATGTGACTTGCCTCCTGGCAAGAAGGCCATTGGCACTAAGTGGGTATACAAGCTGAAGCGTAAACCTGATGGTACAGTTGACAGGTATAAGGCTAGGCTTGTTGCAAAGGGTTATGCACAGGAAAGAGGCATTGATTTTGATGAGACCTTTGCACCTACATGCCGTATGACTACTGTTCGAAGCATTTGTGCAATTGCAGCCCATCATGGTTGGAATGTACATCAGTTGGACATTAAAACAACATTTCTGAATGGTGACTTGCATGAAGAAGTGTATGTTTTTCAGCCCCGTGGCTTTGTGCAGAAAGGGCATGAAAACCAGGTTTGCAGGTTAAAGAAGGCATTATATGGTTTAAAGCAAGCACCACGTGCTTGGTATGAGAAGATACATGCCTATCTGATTGCACATGGTTTTGAGAACAGTCCAACTGAAAGCACCTTATATGTTAAACGTGCTAATGATGTGCTTCTGATCATTGTTGTCTATGTTGATGACATGCTGCTCACTGGTCCTATTGAGACACATATTGCTGATTTTAAGGATGATTTGCATGCCTCATTTGAGATGTCTGATTTGGGGCATTTGCATCACTATTTGGGCATTCAATTTATGCACGTTGATGGTGGAATGGCTTTGTGTCAAACGAAATATATTGACACATTATTGCAGCATTTTGGCCTTGAAGACTGTAAGCCTATTGCCACTCCTATGGAGACAGGTTTACGATTGAGTCTTCATGATGCTGGAGATGCATTTGATGCTGTTCTCTATCAGCAGGCTGTTGGATGCTTGATTTACTTATGCATTACTCGGCCAGATATTCAGTTTGCTGTCTCACAGATGAGCAGGTTTATGCATTGCCCAGGAGTCACGCATTGGAAAGCGGTTAAGCGCATCTTTCGCTACTTGAGTGGTACTCGGCTACTTGGGTTGTTCTATCCCAAGGGGGGATCACTACTGCCAGATTTGCATGCTTTTTCTGACTCAGATTGGGCTGGTTGCTATGACACTCGTGTGTCCACCAGTGGTTTTTGCTTCATGCTATGTAGCTCATGTATATCTTGGTTGAGCAAGAAGCAGCCTATTGTGGCCACTTCCAGTTGTGAGGCTGAGTATAGGGTAGCTTTCACAACGACTGTTGAGTGTGTGTGGCTCAGACGCCTTATGGCTGATTTGGGTGTTGGTCGGTCTTCTGCCACCACCATCTTCACTGACAGTCAGAGCGCATTGGCAGTTGCGAGGAACCCTGTGTTCCATGCTCGCACTAAGCACATTGAGGTGCATTATCACTATGTCAGGGAGAGGTTCTCTACTGGGGAGATCAGCCTGGCATATGTGCCCACACAGGAGAACATTGCAGACCTTTTCACGAAGGCTCTGCCTAGGGAGAAGTTTGAAGCTTTTCGCAAAGCTTTGGGTTTACTTCCTTTTGTGGAGTGATTTCCACATAGCTTGGCACTTCCTTATACATGAGTGCCAGCTCCTTGTTCACCACATCACTCCCAGGGGGGATTTGTTGATATATTTAGGTAGTGATGTGTGTGAACACTCTAGGACCGCCGGGGCACTTTTTTCCCTCTTTAGGAGGTTTTTTTCCCCCGGCTTGTACATACGCCTATTGCCCTAATGGGCTACTTAACTTTGTACATTCTCTAGTAATAAATTCAGTATTGTGTGTTTGTGCTCCAAGCTTCTTCTTCTTCCTTGTGATGTTCGCGTGCTTCCACAGACGTCTATCTCCAACATGAGGCTCATGTTGCTTACCTCCAAAAACAAGTGGAGAGTGAGCATATGAATGAAGGAGATTCTATGGATAGTTTTTTGATAAGATCAAATATTTGAAGGAACAATTGATTTCTACTGATGAAGTCTTACCAAATAATGGTCTTCCAAATTCATACCAGACTAGTCTTAATGGTCTTCCAGATTCATATTAGATTTTTGCTTCTCCTCCTTGATTGATGCTAAAATGTAATCCAAATTCTTAAAATTTGAGGAGTTAGTCTTTGTTTTGTTGCATGAAGATCAGTCAAAGAAAAATATGTCTATTATGCATGTTGTAGATCAAGCTTTCTTAGCTAGTTAGAAGGGCAACGATAACTCGAGCTCATTTACTAGTAAGCAAAAATCTGCGAATGTTACACAATTGAAGAAGGAAGACAAAGATGAGAAGAAAACAAAAAACGAGAAATGATTTTTCAAATACTGTAAAGGAAACGATCATGTATTAAAGAGTTGTCCAAAACTGATTGCAAAAGAGGCAAGGAAGAAAGAGGCTAGAATGGTTGTTGTAGAGGCCTCTACACCAAAAACAAATTCTGGTAATCTTGTGCAGAATGAAGAATGGGTGTTTACTACTATATGCAATTATGACCCATCTTCTCATGAGCAGTGTATGTCTGCAACAGACTCAAATGTTTGGTACTTTCAATTCACTTGTGCCTGCCCTATAGGGAATATTGTCACATGCACAAACAACTTCTCATATCCTCTAATGGGATTTGGTAAGATCATTTTGACTATTGGTGATGGTAGTTCTTTCACATTGTCAGATGCATTGTATGTGCCAAGGATCAAGAAAAATATGTTCTCAGTTTCAACATTAGCCATGATTTTGACAAGTGTACAGTTCATGATCTTTCAAATGGTGATGTCATCATTGCTTCTAGCATTTTATGTCATGGGTTATTTAAGCTCATAGACTATGCAGAATCTATGAATGATTCAACATTTGAAGTTCAAATTTCTCACGCTATCTTAGATGCAAAAGCTTTGGCATGCACACTTCGGTGATTTGAATTATACTAGTTTTCTATGCCTGCAAAAATCGGATATGATGTTCTCTCTACCCAAACTTGAGGCACCTTGTGAACAGGTATGTGAAGGTTGTATTTTGGGCAAAATGAAATGTTCTTACATCCCTAAAGATGGTTCAGTTAGAGCTGCTCATAAATTGGAGCTTGTTCATAGCGATGTCAGTGGTCATATACAAACACCTTCTTTTGAGAACTACCTTAACTTCACGATGTTCATTGATGATTTTCCTAGGCATCATTGGGTTTATCCACTGAAATAAAATTCCAAAGTGTTTGTGTGCTTCAAACTATTTTTGTTTATGGCTAAAAATATGACAGCATGTAAATTGGGCACCCTCCATTCTAATTGAGGGGGGGAATAGATGTCCTCTAGATTTAGTGCATTTTTTGGTTGAACACTGGATAAGACATCAATGTAGAGTGCCATATACACCTCAAAAAAATGGAGTTGCGAAAAGAAAGAACAAGTCTCTCATGGAAACGGCAAGGTGTCTAGTCAAAAGTTAAGCTTTACAACATAGCTTCTACCTTGAGGTTGTTATGTGTGTAGCATATGTAGTTACTAGGTGTCCTAACAAAGAACTATTATCTATCACTCCATATGAGGCTTGGCATGGTCGCAAGCCATCTGTTTCTCATCTGCATGTCTTTGGTTGTTTGGCATATGCATTAGTGCCTGTCCAACAATGTAGGAAGTTGGATGATAAATCAGTGAAATGTATTTTTGTTGGGGTACAGTTTTGAAAGCAAAGGCTATCGTTTGTATCATCTAGAGACTAAATGCATTTTGGTTAGCTATGATGTTGTTTTTGTGAAAGATGTAATTTAGCCATTACTTTCATGTACTAAGGAGCCATCTTTTAGCTCCAAAAGTGTAACACTTTTCTACCTCTTTTTATAGGTGGATAGTTAAGTGCTAGTCCAAATGAGGCAATTTCTTAACCTTTATAGGTTCCACATGATGATGTAGATCATCCCATTTTTTATGCAGATTTACATGATGCCCTTGTTGATGAGAGAGTTGCTATAAAGGAGGCAAAAACCATGCTTAAATGGTTTATGTGTAGTTTCAGAGATAGCAAATTAGATGCACCTCTATCATATCATACTCGTTCAAGATCTCATAGTGCTTCCTTTGCATCAAATTTCTGTGCAATGGTTGCCGCTAGTCTTTGCGATGAGAATGAGCCTCTTTATTTTGATGAAGCATAAAATTCAAAAAATTGGATGGCTACTATGCAGTTAGGATATAATGCTATTATGAAGAATGGTACTTGGTCTTTATTTGATTTTCCTCCCATCCAAAAGGCCATTGGCACAAAATGGGTATACAAGTTGGAATGTAAGCGTGATAGAAGAGTTGACACATATAAGGCTAGGCACATTGCAAAAGGTTATGCTCAAGAGAGAGGCATTGATTTTGATGAGACCTTTGCACCCACTTGCCGAATGACCAAGATTCGTAGCATTTGTGCACTTGCAGCTCATCATGGTTGGGATGTACATTAGTTGGACATTAAAACTACATTTCTCAGTGGTGACTTACATGAAGAAATGTATGTATTTTAGCCTCATGGTTCTGTGCAATAAGGGCATGAAAATAGTGTGGAGGTTGAAAAAGGCATTATATAGTTTGAAGCAAGCACACCATGCTTGGTATCAAAAGATACATGCCTACTTGATTGCACATGGTTTTGAGAAGATCCAATTGAAAGCGCCTTATATGTTAAGCATGTAGACGATGTACTTCTGATCATTGTTGTGTATGTTGATGACATGTTTTTCACTTGTCCTAATGAGAAGCATATTACTATATTTAAGGCTAATTTGAATGCCTCTTTAAGATGTCAAATTTGGGGCATTTGCATCTTTATTTGGGCATTTAGTTTATGCAAGTTGATGGGGGAATAGCTTTGTGTAAAAGAAAATATATTGACACATTATTGCAACATTTTGGCCTTGAAGATTGCAAACTTATTGTCACTCCTATGCAAACATGTTTACGATTGAGTCTTCACAATGTTGGAGATGCATTTGATGTTGTTCTCTATTAGCAGGTTGTTGGATGCTTGATTTACTTATGCATAACTTGGCCTGATATTCAATTTGTTGTCTCTTAGATGAGAAAGTTTATGCATTGCCCACATGTCATGCATTGGTAGGTGGTTAAGTGCATCTTTTGCTACTTGAGTGGTACCCGACTACTTGGATTGTTTTATCCCAAGGGGGATCATTACCTCCATATTTACATTCTGTTTCTGACTCAAACTAGATTGGTTGCTATGACACTCATGTGTCCACTAGTAGTTTTTGCTTCATGCTTGGTAGCTCATGCATATATTGGTTGAGCAAGAAGCAGCCTGATGTGGCCACATCTAGTTGTGAGGCTGAGTATAGGGCAGCTTTCATAGGGACTGTTGAGCGTGTCTGGCTTTTTGGCTGATTTGGGTGTTGGTCATTCTCATGCCACCATCATCTTTACTGAAAGTTAGAGTGCATTGGTAGTTGTGAGGAACCTTGTGTTCCATGCTCACACAAGCACATTGAGGTGCATTATCATAATGACAGGGAGATGTTCTCTGTTGGAGCGATCAGTTTGGCATATGTGCCCACACAGGATAAAATTGCAGACCTTTTCACAAAGGCTTTGCCTAGGGAAGAGTTTGAAGCTTTCCAAAAAGCTTTGGGCTTACTTCCTTTTTTGGATTGATCTCTATCCACATAACTTGGCACTACCTTATACATGAGTGCCAGTTGCTTGTTCATTGCATCACTCCCAAGCAAGGATTTGTTGATATATTTTGATAGTGATGTGTGTGAACACACTTAGGACCATTGGGGCACTTTTTTTCCTCTTTAGGAGGCTTTTCCCCCTGGATTTTATATATGCCCATAACCCTAACGGGCCACTTATCCTTCTGCATTCACTTGGTAATTCATTCAATGTTGTGTTATGCTCCAAGCTTCTTCTTCTTCCTTGTGTTGTTCATATGCTTGCATAGACCTCAAGCTCCAACAAAGTTGTTGGATGTAGCTAAGCCAACACATACGTTGGATGGGCTACATGATCACAAAGAAGCTATTTTTTGGAAGAAAATCACAACTTATGGTTAGTTGGACTGGTAGATGTGAATGAAATTATATCGCAATATCTATGGATTGGACTAGTTTCGACTTTGATAGAAGTCAAAGATGTCCTTACAAAGTTAATGGAACGAAAGTTATTAAAGAGCATCAATGATTATCTATAGCACTCGAATATTTGTATACAAGAAGACCAAATAAAGGCTCATAAACTAGGCACATACAAAATTTGAAACTAACAAAGAGTAATGCCAAAGTCCTCATCACATTTTGAGCCAAATTTTTGTCTCTATTACAAGAACTCAAAGATGTTTTATCCTAGGATTATAAGGGCATGCATGGATTATGGTGGAATATGATATCCCAAAAATGGCCTTTATAACAGATTGGGGAGTCTTCACATGTAGACTAATGTGGTTCAAGTTAAGAAACATCCCCATCATCTTCCAATATTGTATGAAACAAATCTTTTTTTAGTATTTAACAGATTTCATGAGAATCTTTTGGAGAACTTCTTAGCATCTGGATGGAGGCAATATCATATGGAGCATTTACACTTATGGCTTACAAGATGCAGAGAAGTTCACTTAACATTAAATCCCATGGCCTATATTTGGATTGAAGTGTGGAAAGTTGTTGGGATATGTCATTTCCAGAGAAGGTATGATTGTTGACTAAGGTAAAGTAAAAGTATTTTTACAAACACCAATTCTCTAAAACACAAAGGAGGTATCACAGTTCTTAGGCTAAATCTAATGGCATGATCACGACTTAGGTGTCTAGTTGAGATTGTTAATCCCTTAAATAAGATCACACATACCACACCAAAAGAATTTTCTTGGACATTAGAGTGCAATATCACCTTTCGAAGATTGAAGATGTTATTAATAAAGACCCCAATATTGGAATCTTGGATTGGAAGCAACCCTTCCATGTCTTTGTGGATGCCTCAAACATTCTCATCAAGAATGTGTTGATGTAGATGGCTAGTTGCACTTGGTATTGCCTAGTTTACTACACAAGCAGAAGATTGGTTCATACGAGAACTACTCAGTTGTCGAATGAGAATATCCATGTTTTAATTACTCTATAAAAAATTTCCATCATGATCTATGAGGAAGGAAGGTTTTCTTCCATGTAGATCACTCAAAACATTTGCACCTAGTCAATCGACAACTCGATTGAGTGATTAGCCAAATAGGTATTATTACTCAAGGAGTTTGATTACAATGTCATTCACCACCCAAGATTGTCCCACATTGTTGTTGACTTTCTATCCTAACTAGATTCCATGCAACCATCAGACACAGTAAATTATGAGTTCTCAGATGTATATCTCTTTTATATGCCATCAAGCTTAGCAAATATTGGCTAGTCAACCTAGTGTGAAGAAATGATCACTTTCCTTTCCAATATAGTTATGCCATCCATGGTATCCCCTTTAGCACAACAAAATTTAGTCCATCAAAGCCAATTCTTATCCTCATTTTGGACCAACTTTATCATTAGAATATTATTAGAGTCTGGCTACATTGTGTTCCCACCCATAAAGTTCCAAAAGTTGCATTAGAAGCCCATGTAAGAGTTGCAAGAGAGCACTTTGGAAGTGAATTTATTGTAAAAAAAAATCCATAACATAGTATGGTGGCCAATTATGCATTTAGATCTCTAGGGCTTCGTGTAGAAATGTGATCCTTCCCTGTGGTCTAGAAAACCTCAAGCAACTCATCAATTCCCCTTGTTCTCATGTCATGTTTTGAGACATGGGTCATGATTGTTGGAAAAGACTCTTGAATAGCTACATTTGTGATATTCCTTGTGTCATGTGATGGAATGTACTATAGGGTTCAAGCATTTTTCAAACTTTAGAGTAGGTTTTCTAGCATATTAAAGCTTTCTAGGACTAAGTGGGAGGTTTTCAAGATTCCGAGTTTCTTGCATTTGGATGATCTGGTGTAATTTCCACCAGAGGTTCTTCTTTGCTACTGATATATTTTGTTATTTCTTTGTTATCTTTTTCTCCTCTCCAAAGGGTTCTGAATTACCTGCACATCTAGTCTTCTTTTCCATTATCCCATGTGTTCATGTGTTCACAGTGAGGGAACTAAACAATTTAGACAAAATCATTCAGGTTTTTGCATTTGCACACAAGGATTCCTATTGTGAAATAGGAGTCCATGCACTTTAGATTAAACAAACCTGAAAATTTTTTTAGAGGATGGACTAAGCCGTGATATTTGAAAATCCAATCCCATCCTCAAATGACATGTTCTTTCATAGTTTCCTTATCTATCACATAAAAATTGTCAAGATTTTCTACACCATGTAAGTCAATTGTAAGAATAGTTTCTTCCATGCACCATATATATCTTTCATATACATAGGTATGAACAACTTTTACTTGATAGATAGTTTCCACAAGAGGCTTGCAAAGTCAAGTTTGACTAAACTTCAAGTATTGATTCATCTACAAATATGGCAAACTCTCTTGGTTTTGTCTCCCAAATGTTCCAAGAAGATAAAGCACGATGTCTTGATGATTAGATGTATTGGATTTGACCATCCGCAGGGGATTTGGGTAAGATAGGATTGCCTTTCTGTTCAAAGGTTCTCAGTTTATCTTGATATTGGGCATCTTCATGTATTCCTATTCTTTGAACTTTCGATCCTTGGCTATGTGAATTCTTCCAAGGATATTTTCTATTAAAGGTTTTAAAAATGTTTTTAATCAACATCCACTAATATTGATTTGAAGGAAATCATTTTCTAAGGTATCCAAATAAAATTGCACATCCAATGGAGATCTTGTCTAATAAGAAAGAGTTTTGTCCTCTTTTTTGAAGCTTTTTCACATATTGCTTTAGGTTGTGTACTAAAACTAAGTCACTTTCTTGCACCCCTTTGTCTTTGATGGGGTCATCATAATAAGCCTTTTGTCTCCTTTTTGCAGTAAAAACTCTTGATATTTCTCTTAACCATGTTCCTTATTTTTTTCCTAAAAAATCTACTTGTTTACAAAGCTCCTTCCCAATTTCTTTATATTTTTAATCCACTTACCAAAAGCATCCACATGAGCTTCAGCCACAAGTGTTAAATGCTCATCCTCTTACATCGAACAAGAAAGGATGTTGATGGCCTCTTGGTAGTATAAGCAACATATTACACTTATGTGTCCCTTGAGTAGCTTTGATGTGAACCATTTCCCTATACATCACTTTATATGTTTTTCCCTCATGTGACCACATATATATGATATAATCATATGCAGTGATACATAGTATGTAGGGATTCACTTATAGCTCTCACTTCATTCATTCACATTTACTCATCATTGTTCATCATCTATCAATAGAGAGCTCTTCCATCCATTTCTTTTCTTTGTGTGTCAATCTCCTTCTAATTCAGTCTTGTTTACTTCTATTCATGCTTCCTCACTCTCTCAAACACCCAATAAATATATCAGAGAAAGTTCAACTCGTGATCGTGAATGCACACACTTTTAACAGTGAAAATTGATTCCAAATTATGGAAATACAAATTTGAACACTTAGAGACCATTTCCAGTAGGTGTGCTAGGGTTTTACCCTATTTTCAAAGCCATTCATGTAGTCAAAATTGAGATCGAGTTACACATTGTGAGCTACATTTTAGCTTTTGTTGAAGTTCATATCTTGCTACTTTTCAGTGCTTTGGTGCAATGTCAAGCAACAATTACTCATTTGGCATGCTTCAAGCTCAGGATAAGCTTGATGTTACCAACTATCCGACATGGTCTTACACATTGAAGTATTTTCGTGTTACAAAACAACTAGGGAACATAGTGGTAGATGTTGATGAATGACTTGGCAGTTCTTCTACTATACAATCTATTGTCACAGATTCAAGTTCTTAGTCAACTAGAATGACTATGCCTCCCCCACCTATGCAAGAGAAACTTAGATTAAATGGAAAGGATGCTCTAGCTTATGCATTGATTGCTCTTTGCATAAAGCTATTGTTCCACACATCTAATCATGCACTACTTCAAGACAAGCTTGGGTTACTCTTACTTATTGTCTGCAGTGCGTAAATGGGCATGTGTTTCTTACTTAAGAAAGAAATTTGAAGATGTATGTCTGACTAAAAATGAGTTAGTGGATGTATATGTTACACATCAAGGATTTGAAAGAACAATTAGAAAACATTGATGAAATCATTTCGGATGCGCAACTCATTTCTATATACCTCTAATGATTGCCAGAACCTTTTACAATCTTTGCTATTACACTTTGTTTGTTGAAAAAGGAAATCCAAAGATATATACTTTTGATGAGGTTATGTATCTTCTTTTGCAAAAAATGAACAGTGAATAGAAGTGGTTTGCTTGAGTGAATGCAAGCACTTGCTATTACACAAAAGAGCAAAATCAAGTATGGTTAACTTTGGGTTCATCAAAATCAAGTCCTCAATCTTCCTCTTCCACCTCTTGCTCTCTTGATGGTGATATGCAAAAGACAAAGAGATGCAAGTATTGTTGAAAGGTTGGACATACCATTGATGAATGTGTAAGAAATAATAGTGTAACAAAATATACCGGTAGAGAGAGTTGAGGAAAAAACATAGACAAAGAGAGATACAAATTGAGAGATAGAGAACTCAAATTCTCAAATTTCCAAGAGCAATGTAGCTACAAAGATGGTGCTCTATGTGGAGCTTAGATGGAAATCTAGATCGGATCTAGGTGAAGGGATCAATAGTGTGCAATGCTATGCAAAGTTGCACATGGGCCATGCTTATATAGATTTTACAATGGGAGTCGACTTAGATAAATGTATTCGAAAGAGACAAAATAATCGGCAAAACATAGAATCCAACAATATATCCACAACCATGGGGAAAATGCATGGTGCCACAAGGCCCCAACCATGTAGCCTAATATCCCTATATTCATATGTGCCATAGGATCTTCCTCCACCATACTGCTTCACATGTTGCAACACATGCTACTTTGTACTCAACTTCAATAGAGATAATGCTACAATTGGATACGTCTTACTGATCCAAGAGAAAATACTAGATCCTAAAGAAAAGCAATATCCTAAAATTGATTTTTTGGTGTCAATACTCTTGCCCAATATGAATCATAGTATCCAATGAGAGAATATACTTCTTCATAGAGAATACCATAATTAATGGTTCCTTTCACATAGTTGAGTATCTGCATGCTTGCCTTCGAATGAGTTTGGAAAGGCTTATTAGAAAACTTGCTTATTACTCCAACAACATAAGAGATATCTTGTCTACTATTGCACAAGTAGATGAGACTTCCAACTAATTTTTTGTATCTTCCAATATATATTGGAGGTGAAGTATCTCCAATATATAATGTTGTGTTGAGCTCCATAGGTGTAGAAATCTCCTTGCAATCCTCCATGTTGAATGACTTAAAAGTTGTCTTGCATAATTTTTTTAAGAGATGAAAATATTCCCTAGTTCCGACCATACTTCAAGGCCTAAGAAATAATGCATGAAGCCCAAGTCTATCATTTCAAACTCTAAACTCAGGGCATCTTTCATTTGTTGAAGAAGAACATCCTCATTTCCTATAATGAGAAGGTCATCTTCATAGAATACAAGCACAATTGTCTTACCTCCTCTCTTTAGAACATACAAGTTACCATCACAAGGACATCTTTTGAAACCTAAATTCAAGAGATACTTATCTTTCCATTGGTACCATGCTCTAGGAGCTTGTTTCAATCCATATAAAGCCTTCTTCAACTTACATACCTTGTTCTCTAAATGGGGAGCCTCAAACCATGGTGATTGAGAAACATATACCTTCTCCTTGAGGTCGCCATTCTAGAATGCTAATTTGACATTCATATGATAGACTAGCCATTGTTTATGCATAGCCACAGCTAGTACTACTTGGATAGTAGTCATCCTTGTAGTGGGGCAAATGATTCACAAAATTCAATCTCTTAACTTGTGAGTAGCCTTGTGCAACAATTCTTTCTTTGTACTTTCCAAAGTACCATCCGCCTGGTACTTTAGCTTCCACACCCACTTGGTGCCAGTGGCTTTGCACTTAAGGGGGTCAATCCACTAGCTCCCTAGTTCCATTCTTCATGATATTATTGAATTTTGTTTGCATGGAAGCCCTCCAACTCGGATGTGGAGTGCCTCTTCCACATTGGTTGGTTTCTTTGCTTGTTATTGAATGATCTCATCCATCAAGGGTATATTTACAATATGGGTGCTTGCCCATCTCTACTCATCTATTCTTTGTGATTGCCTTGGTCCATCTGCAACCTATTCTAGGGACTATGGGATGGGGTTTGCAAAAACATAGATCTTCCTCACTGAATGTGGCAATGGCTTTTAGGCTTGGATGATTACAAGTTGGTGATTTTTAGACTCATCATTTGAAGATGATGCTTCCTTCTCTTGTGTAGAAGCGATAGTTGTTGGGCTAAGTTCATAGTGGATTGTCCCTTTGCCTCATGATAAAGTGGAAGCCATCTTTTCCGCCTCCATTGCATGTGGTTGCTCCTCCTTAAACACCACATTGCAAATCACCATGATCTTCTTAGCCTCAAGATTGTAAAGCTTATAAGCCTTCTTATCCTTGCTATACCCTAAGAAGATACATTCGATGCTTTTTGGTTGAAGCTTTTTTCTCTCACTATCAAGAACATGTACATAACACTCATTTTCAAATACTTTGAAATGGGAAACAAATGGATTTTTTATCAATGTAGGCCGTTATGGAGTCTTTCCATCAAGTGCCTTGGTGTATCTTTGATTCAAGATGTAGACATTAGTGTTGACAACCTCTTCCCAAAATTGATTTAGCAAACTCTTTCCCTTCACATGCACCTTGCCATCTCCATGATTGTTCGATTCCAATGTTCTACAACACATTTTTGTTGAGGGCTATGGGCCATTATGAGTTGATGCTTGATTCCTTTACTCTTGCAAAAATCTTCAAACTCTATAGATGTAAGCTCACCACCACTATATGTCTTGAATTTCTTCATCTTCTTCCCTGCTTCCACATCTTCTTGCTATAGCCATTGATGAGTAACATGAAGTAGGAAGATCTGCCCAAGGCCTCTGTAGGCATTTTTCCACACAAGTCTGCATGCACCAACTCTAGAGGATAGCTTCCTATCTTCTAGCTTTCTTGTGGAAATTCCTTCCTCTATTTCTTGCCCATCATGCAAGCTTCACATGGTTCCTTCATCTCTACAATCGATGGTAGATATGCAACCATACCCCTGCAATGCATCTCCTTTAGTACAGGGTACTTGATATGGCCAAATCTCTCATGCCGTAGCTTACTTGTGCCCACACTTGTACGGACTGTAAGAGTAGACAACTCATACAAATTGTTCAACATGCCAATCCCAACAACGTTGTTGTTACTATCCATAATCTTAGCTCCTATCTTATTAAAAGATACTTCATGACCTTGATTATTTATAGAAGCTACTGAAAGAAAATTTTCCTTTGACTTGTGGAACATACAACATGTTTGAAAGCTTTCTCATATCCCTAGTAGAATTAATGAAAGAAAGTGTACCCTCACCCTCTGCAGAGATCTTTCATTATTACCAATCTTTATTGTGATGGGTTCCTTTAGATGCTATAAGGAACTATAAAGGCTTTTCTACTCATCATGTGACAAGAGGCACCATTTTCCAACACCCATGAGTCATCTATCCTCAATCTTCAACCAAGAAGCATATCTCATCTATCATAACAAATAACCCAAGCTCTAACTCTGCAGTGTTAGCATACTCCTTGCCCTTTCCACCTTTTGAAGAGCCACTCTTCTCTTTTGCCTTCTTGATGCGACAGTCTTGAATTCTATGGCCTTTCTTCTTGCAGTGCAAACACTCTCTCTTGAACTTCTTTTTATCCTTCTTCTTTTTCTCTCCATATTTTGAAGAGTTCACTTTGCCTCCTTTGGAATTTACTATGAATGTAGCATCTCCTTTGTTGCCACAACTCCTTGTCCATGAGTAAGTCACTAAATTCTTCAAAATTTAGAGGTTGAGGTGTGATTTGAGTATTACGAGCAGTTAACAAACCATAAAACTTTGATGGATATATTGAAAGACAATGCTGAGCTAGCTCGTCATTTGAATTTTGTTCACTAGCTCCTACCATTTGATCTCATAGATTCTTTATGGGAGTTATAAACACCTCTATGATCTCCCCATCAATGAACCTTTTTGCTGCTATCTAATTCTCCAAGTTTTGAATACGTGTCTGATTACAAGTTTCATATTGATTTCTCAATATGCTCCATGCTTCACAAGCCTTGGTAAATGAGATTCATAACACTATCAATAGTACTTGTAACTAGAGCATAGTGCATCTGCATTTCTATGTTTCCAAGCACCTAGAAGATCAACATTAGGAAGAATCATTCAACCAAGATTATTTGGATCAGGTGTTTCTTGGGGCTCATGATCAATCCCAAGAACAATCTCCATAAGCTCATATGAATCAAGGCGAAAAGTTATCTTTAAACTTCCAGATGGTGTAATTCATATCATCAAGCTTACCTTCCATGAAGGCTGGTGGTCATATCTGCATTGTTGGGATGATCAACATCATTGTTGCTCTTGTTTGTGCTCCATCTACTTCTGTTGATGAACCACCTTGATTCCATAACATCTTCCCTCTTTTGTTGTTGAAGCCTCTACAACCTCTATGTTCCTGATTTCGCACCACTCAGAGTCTCTTGAGCTCTTATACCATGTAAGAAGGGCAACAGAATAGACCAATAAACATAGTTGAGAAGAAAAAGCAGAAAAGGAGAGATGCAAACTGAGAGATAGAGAACTCAAATTCTCAAATTCTCAAATTGCCAAGAGTAATGTGGCTACGATCTAGATAGAATCTAGATGAAGGGCTTACTAGTGTGCAATGATGTGTAAAGTTGCACATGGGACATGCTTATATAGCTTTTACAACGAGAGTCAACATAGATAAACATAGTCAGAGAGATAAATGTGTGGTGGTACATAGTACTTAGGGATTCACTTATAGCTCTCACTTCACTCATTCTCACTTCTTAATCATTGTTAATCATTTTATCAATAGAGATTCTTTCTAGCCATCACTTTTCTTCATGATTTGATCTCCTTTTGCACTCTTGTGTGTACATCTATTCGTGCTTCTTCAATCTCTCAAACACCCAACACAACCCGTTTTGATGAGCAAGTTTTTAGCTAGCATCACATCTTCCACAATGAACTACATATAGGGATGAACTAGCCCATGCAATAAGACTGATATTGTTGGCTCATCCCATTGAGGTAACATCTCAATGTTGAATAGGTAAGTGTCTAGTAATTCATCATTTATTTCTTCATTAGGATCAATACTTTTGATTCTTGAAAAATGATTGGCTTTGATATGCATGCTTCCCTTCTTCACTACCACTTTGATTCATATTCCATTAAGAACATGAACCACTATATTAACATGTCTGTAGTGCAAGGCTTATTGACAAGGTATAATAGGGATCAATGGCCTACAAAGATTTTGAATTTATGCAAGAGTAGATAGTCTTGTAACTTCTTTATTGTATAGCCCATGCCTTATCCTTCTTTTTTGGTGGTCATGTAATTCCTCTTAGCTGGGATGAGATATTATCTAGCATATGCAATGGGAAAGTCCATGCTACCCTTATCTTCCAATTGTGCTAAGATGCACCCAATTGTGAAGTTAGAGGCATCTACATGGATGTGGAATGGCTTGTTCCAATCTGAGATATTCAAAGTTGGAGTTGATATGAGACATTTTTTTTGAGTTCTTTGAAAGAGTTTTTGCATTCTTCTATCCGGTCAAAGTTCTTCAAAAGCTCATGTATTGTCTTAGACATGATTGCATACGTGTATGAACATCCATAGCAATGTCCCATGAAATCTTGGACTTCCTTCACATTGCATTTGGGTATCTTGGTTATCGCTCTCACTTTCTTTTTGTCCATTGATATGCCATTTTCCAAGACTATGTGCCCAAGGATTTTACCTTTGCAAACCATGAAATAATTTGTTGGGTTTAAGCAAACTTTGTATGAGAAACATTTATAAAAAATCCTTCCTAGTTTTGGAACATTTTCTTTCTTTCATCTAAGCATGCACACAAGGCATCAACATAAAATTCTAGATATTTTTTAAGAAATTCCTTGAAGATGTGGCACATATGTTGTTGAAATGTTGTGGGGACATTGGTTAGACCAAATGGCATTATGCAAAAAGCTAATACGCCCAACTCAATTGGAAGGGCAAGCTTTTGTTGATCCTCTGGTGTAGTAGGAACTTGATTATAGCCAGATAAACCATCCAAGAAGCTATACAATTTGTGAATGGCTACCCTCTCAATCAAATGGTTGACTATGGGGAAGGGATAGCTTTCATGGATAGTGGACACATTCACTTTCTTAATATTAATGCAAACACATAATTGTCCATTTCTCTTTAGAATTACCACTATGGGAAAGACCCATTTTGTGCACTCAATTTCATAAATGAACTCAACTACAAGCAATTTATCAATCTCTTCTTTGATTTTAGAAGATTGGGTCTCATTGTAGGTATATGGCATCTCATTAGTTGCTTTAACATATCATGCCACTAAAATGTGATGCATACAAATGTTTTGATCAACCCCTTTAAGGTCCTTGTAAGTCTACAAAAAGATATCTCAATATTATCATAAGGGGTTTATGATATCCTCTTCCTCTGAACTTGACATATCATTGGAAATGTAAGAAAATCTTTCTTCATTATCCTCTATTATGGCGACCACTTTCTTTGTGTCTTTTCTCCCTTTGGCATTGATACAATGATTTTGCATTCCTCTACTTGGTACTTCTTGATGTGCTTGTTCCATCACAAGCTTGTAAATGCCATGCCATCATAGACCAAGAGCACACATGATAAAGAAGAATGCCATTCCATGGAGCAACCAGTTGGTAAGTATGAATGCATGCATGTGACAATATAGAAGAACACACACCTACAACAAGAGCAAGGCAAGCATGCACATGGGCATACACATACACACATGTACACACACTCACGAATAGGCAAGAGATAAGATGCTCCAAGAAGCTCAATGTATAAAAAAACCCTAGATATAAATCTCAAAAGAGTTGTTAGCTCCAACTGAATAACCTTAAGAAAGGAAGGCTTTTTCTCTTTAATGGACTTTTTAAAAGCTCTATCCACACTACAATGTCCGACCTAACTTTAAAAATAGTATCGAGAAGCCATTAGAGGCCGAATGATGTAAAAAAGAAATGAAATTTGGTATGACTATTCTAATCATGCCCAATAATCTTGAACACTACTATGGGCCCAATTATTATTAAAAATAGGAAATTATACAAAAAATAATCATTTTTACATGTATTCTTGGGTAAAGAGTGGGAAAAATGCCTAACCTAAAGAGGGATTTGGGATGGGAAAAATTAGTAGAATCTTTCCTCCTTTACTTGCATGCTTTTGTTTCCCTTTTATTGCATTCTTCATCCACTTTGACCTCTTTGACATGGGGATTTTTAGGCCAACTTTTGGGCTTCCTCCAAAACTCCCCTGTCCTTGCTTTTTATTATCTGTAACAAGCATCCTTGTGGCATACGCGATGAGCATGGGCATTGATGCATAGATATCAACTGCTAAATATTGGCATGGTAGTATAATAGTTGGCACTTGCAAGTCTTGAAAATGATCATGTCATAAAGAGTTGTCCAAAATTGTTTGTAAAAGAGGCAAAGAAAAAAGAGGCTATAATGGTTGTTGCAGGGGCCTCTACACTCAAAATAGAGTCTGCTAATCTTTGCAGAATGAAGAATGGGTGTTTACTACTGTTTGCAGTTATGACCCATCTTCTCATGAAAAGTGTATGTCTATAGTGGATCAGATGTTTGATACTTTGAGAGTGAGGCAACCAAACATATTACCTTGTAGCATAGTTTCTTCAGTTCACTTGAGCCTGGCTCTATAGGAAATATTGTCATATGCACTAACAACTCCTCTTATCCTATAATGAGAGTCAATAAGATCATTTTGACTATTGATGATGGTAGTTCTTTCACATTGTCATATGATTTGTTTGTGCCATGGATCAAGAAAAATCTGTTATCAGTTTTACCATTAGTCAAGATCATCTTGGTTGTCAAATTTGTTGATGATAGATGTACAGTTCATGATCTATCAAATGGTGATGTTATTATTGCTTTTGGAATTTTATGGTGTGGCACGTATAAGCTCATAGATTATGCAAAATCGATGAATGATTCAACAAGTGCAGTTCAAGATTCTCAGGCCATGTCAAATGCAAAGCGTTGGCATGCATGCTTTGGTCATCTAAATTATGCTAGTTTGCTACACCTTCAAAAATTGGAAATGGTTTCGTCTTTGCCCAAACTTGAGGCACCTTGTAAGCATGTTTGTGAAGGCTCTATTTTGGGAAAAATGTAGCATTCCTCCTTCCTAATAGATGGCTCAATGTGAGCTACTCAAAAATTGCACCTTGTTCACAGTGATGTTTGTGGGCCTATGTAGATACCCTCTTTTGGTAACTACATTTACTTCATGACTTTTATTGATGATTTTTCTAGCCATGAATGGGTGTATCCACTAAAAGCAAAGCTCAAAGTTTTTATGTGCTTCAAACAGTTTCTAGTTTTGGCGAAAAATATAACAGCATGTAAAATGAGCACCCTTCGTTGTGATCGAGGGGGGGAATACATGTCTTGTGATTCTAATGCATTTCCAATTGAACGTGGGATAAATTATCAGTTTATAGTGTTTTATACATCTTAACATAATGGAGTTGCTGAAAGGAAGAACAAGTCACTTATGGAGATCGTGAGGTGTAGCTTGTGGCTTGAGGCTGTTATGTGTGCTGGATATGTACTTAATAGGTGTCCCACCAAAGCATTGCACTCTATCACTCCATATGAGGCTTGGAATGGTGGCATGCCATATGTTCCTCATCTACCTGTCTTTGGTTGTGTGATGTATGCATTAGTGCCTGAAGAACAACGCAAAAAATTGGATGATAAAGCAGTAAAATATATTTTTGTTGCAAACAATTCCGAAAGCAAAGTCTATCATCCATATCATCCATAGACTAAATTTGGTTAGCCGTGATGTTGTTTTTGTGGAAGATGCAATTCAGCCATTACTTTCATGTACTAAGGAGACATCATTTAGCTCCAAAGATGTGTATGAAACTTTGCTGCCTCTTTTTATAGGTGGATATTCAAGTGTTGGTCCAAATGATGCAATTTGTTAGTTTTTATAGGTTTCACATGATGCAGATCATTTCATTTTTTATGTAGATTTACATGATACACTTGTTCATGAGAGGGCTGATATAGAGGAGGCAAAAGCTATGCCTAAATGGCTAGTGCAGACTTTGCGAGATGGCAAATTAGATGCACCTCTATCATGTCCTACTCGTTCAGGTTCTCGTAGTGCTTCTTTTACATCAGATTGCTATGCTATGGTTGTCTCTAGTCTTTGTGATGAGAATGAGCATGTTTCTTTTGATGAAGCACAAAATTCAGAAAATTGGATGGCTACCATGCAATTAGAATATGATGGTATTATGAAGAATGGTACTTGGTCTTATGTGATTTGCCTCCAAGCAAAAATGTCATTAGCACTTAATGGGTATACAAGTTGAACATAAGCCTCATGGTCATATGACTTTGAGCCTCTTGATTATTTAAACAAAATATGAGGTAGAAAGTCGAATAGTGATAACTATGGGACCTAAGAGAGAATCCAAGATAGGAGAATCTTATGATAACCAAGAAACAAAGTGAAAAGTGGCTGTCACAATTGAAGATGGATAAGGAAAGTGCACCTACATTGGGAGCGACATATCCAAAATGGAAGAGTCTCAACTAAAAGAGTTGTTTCAACAATATAGAGATTTAAAGAGTGTTGACCATTAGGTTTGTTCCCCTATAATCCCTATGGCACTTGATGCAAAACCCTCCAAATAGAGGCCTTACACTTGCAATGACATATTTTTTGCTTGGTCTTATACATATTTAAAGGGCGTTGACCATCAAATTTGTGTCTTTAGAATCCCTATGGCACCTAATGCAAAACCCTCTAAATAGAGGCCTTACATTTACAATGGCATATATTCGACCAATATTAAAGGGACGATATATAAGCTCTTAGAGGCCACATCATTGTGGTTCCCAAGAATAATGGCAAGCTAAGAGTTTGCATTAATCTGAAAAAAGGTTAATGTTGCAATTATAAGAGACAATCATCCACTTTCCATTACTAACCATCTCTTGGAGAGGATAGCAAGAAATTTTGTATATAGATTTCTAGATGGTTTCTTATGCTACAATTAAGTTGCAATTGCACCTGATGATCAATACAAGATTGTGCTTGCCATGGAATGGAGGATTGACACATTCAAAGTTATGTCATTTGGTCTCATAAATGTCCTTACAACTTTCCCAAAGATTGATGTGTCCCAAAGAGTTTGTTAGAAAGTATTTGTAGGCGTATGTGGATGATTTGTGTTCATACTCTACACAAAGACCTAAGCATATCCCTATGCTAGAGAAGTTGTTTGCTAAATGCAAACAATATAGAGTCTCATTGAATCCAAAGAAATGCATCTTCATGGGTATGACAAGGAAAGATTTTGGGACATGTCATCTCAAAGAATGGAATTTACATATATGAAGACGAGCAAAGGAATTCTTAATATGCCAAAGCCTTTGAATGTCAAGGAAGTCTAAGGTTTCATGGGACACTATGGATACTTTCATAGATTTATCCACATGTATGCTATTATAGTTAGAATAATTTATACTTTGGCTAAATTTGAATGGATTGAAGAGTGTGCAAAGCCTTTGAAGAGTTGAAACATAAGCTTGTCAAAGCCTCCATATTGAAGGTGCCTGACTAGAATAAAATCTTCCACATGAATGTTGATGCATCCAACTACACCATAGGTTGTATATTAGCACAACCTACAAATGAAATAATGGCCTATGCTAGTAGACAAACCAACAATGCAGAGAAAAATTAAACTACAATCAAAAGAAAAGGTTTAAGAATCATATATGCCTTCAAAAATTTTAGGCATTATTTGCTTGCAAATAAGTTTAAGTTTCTTGTCAACCATCAAGACCTTCTCTATCTTGTTAATAAGCCCTACAATATTGGAACGTTCATAAGATGATTTCTTTTATTAACGGAATTGGACTTTGAGGTCATAGTCAAGAAAGGTAATACACATGGGTCACCTTTGTAGCTTGACAAATGGTGAACAATCAAATATAATATCGTATGAATTACTGAATCCCTATTTGTTCAACTTAGAGGTGGTACCAAAGTGGATTGAACCTTATGTCTCTCTACTTACATATGGCCTATGCACCACTATCCCCCTACATAAGAAAGAAATTAGATAATCCAAAGACCTACAAATTATATGTGGAAGTGCTTATAGAAGAGATGAACGAGGATTTCTGTATTACTACATGGCAAATGATGAAGAGTCGGATCTTTTGACACAAAAGCACATTGCTACTTTGGAATTGGCATTTCCCCCCAAACTAAGATGTTGAAAAAGTGATTGAGAGTATATTGGCCGCACATGGCTAAGAATGTTCATAATTTTTGCTTTAATTGCTAGTTTTGCATCGATAGACCTACATTGAGCATATCAACTCTATATTAGGTGACTATAGTACCAAAGTGAAGTAAATCGCTTGTTGATTATCTTCATGATGGAATACTTTCAGAAGGCATATTCCAACAAGAATGAAGTCACTTGAAAAAGAAATTAAAGAATATTCACTCATTGCCAATCAACTCTATAAGAGAGGAAAGGACAACTTTTTGCACTCGTGCATACATGAAAGCAAATATTTCCCAATCCTTGAAATGGCTCATTGAGGAGCTTTAGGTGGACATTTCTCCCTTGAACAAACAACCAATCATATCATTTTTGCTAGCTTGTAGTGACCTACCTTGCGCATGGCTACAAGAAGCCTATGTTAAAAGGTGTGCCATATGTTAGAGAACTAAATATCCTTTTCATAGAGAACAATTTCCACCTAGACGTATGATAAGCAAGAAATCATTTTCTAAGTGAGGAATTGATTCTGTTGGACCTATTAGCCTCCGAAAAAAAAAAGATTTCATGCTAAGAACTTTGTAGTGGAAATAGACTACCTAACAAAACGGTTTGAAGTTAGAGCTACAAGATGTTGTGATGCTTAAACCACAACCTAATTTCTGTTTGAAGAATTTTTCACTTATTATGGCTTATCCATTGAGATAGTTAGTGATAGGGGAACATATTTTATAAAGGATGTTATTGAGCACCTATAATAAGGGTTTCTAATTGTGCACAAGAAGACCCCTTATCACCTACAAGCAAATGGCCAAGCTGGGAGCACTAAAAAAGTTCTTTGTATTATGCTCACTAAGCTAGTGAGCAACAAGCCCTCTATTTGGGACAAACAATTACATCATGCAGTTTGGACCTACAAAGTTGCACATAAAATAGTGCTAGGAGCAACACCATTTAATCTAGTGTATGGGAAGAATGTTATTTTACCAATTTCGTTTCTCATTCATATATTAAGTGTGGCAGAAACATATGAATGTAAAGTTCATGAGCTATCCAATCATGTGGAGTGATTAGAGCAGTTACAAGAGACACGAGTAAGAGTTGTGGCAGGCATTTACATTGCCAAAAAGAAGACTAAATGCCTTTTATGATGCACATATTTAAGATAAATGCTTACAAGAAGGAGAATCTGTTTTAGTGTACATCTAAAACAACGCACCAAGAAGGTTCAGAAAGCAACCCATGGACCATTTATTAGAAACAAAATCTCCACAAGAGGTGCAATATAGTTAGTGACCTTGGAGGGTGAAATCTTGTCTAACTAGATTAGTGGATGTTGCATCAAGAGATATCTTGAACCCTTGATTGATGAGATGTTGATGAGACTCCAAATTGATAAGGATGGAAAGGACAAAGAGGATAGAATTAGAGAAGAAGCTTGCTAAAGGATTCTTTGACATAAGCAATCGATCCAAGGCTTTCTAACCCTATTCCTTCTACCCATACTATCCAAGTATTTACAATGAGAATTACAATCAGAGGACCGACATAAGAGAAGCCTTGGTTAGCTACCATGCTAGGATCCAACTTCAAAACAAAAATAGTTTCTCACATAGAATCAAGTGCATCAAAAAGTGTGATTTTCATTGAATCTTCTTGGGCTATGCAAGAAGCCATTTATCAAACAAAAGTTGCTATAGTCAGTAAAAGCTAGAAAGCTATCATGCTTAGGCGAAATGACAATTCTCTTGAGCATAGAAGGGCTTGTATCTATGGAGGAATTCTAGATAATTGAAAAACAAAAACCTCTTTGTTAGTATGCCCTTGGGCACCTAGCTCAAGGCCCAAATTTTACACCATAATTCTTCCGATGCATTATAAAGTATCAATGCATAGGGCTACATTACAAGTTTGTGTACAAGGCACATCTTTTATTAAAACCATGCACTACACACTTATTCCACCAATCCTTATGGAGTACAACAATTTGGCATGCTATTTTTGGATTTCCTCATTGAAAGAAACAATGAGCACCCATGTTACAACATCAACCCCTATGGAGAAAATCATATTCACCAAGTTTCCAAGATCATCAATGATTGAGTCTCTGGATCAACTCACATTTGTTGAGAGCTTATGAATACACCATGATATTTTAAGCAAAAGAATCAACACATATGAAGTTTGGAAGCAAAAAATACATCAAGTGCATTCAACTACAACCAACCGACTCACAAGATTGTTGTGAAGGACGAGACAACCCCAACCTAGCACACCTAAAAGACAAATCAACTTTTTGACACATGCTAAGAGGGAGGGAACCACATGAGTCGAAGCCATGGTTGAGGATTATCCCAACAACATAATTCAATTGACATGCCAATGATGTAAATATTTGGATTCAAGACTTGACAAGATAACCTTCCCAAGAAATCTTGTCAAGGATGAAAAAAACTAGGAGGGAGACTTGGGAGTGTTACAAAGTGTGGCAATCACATAAAATTTTCCAAGTTTTCATAAAGAATTTTTGTAGACAAGGAGATTTATACATAGTTGTGGGATAGTTTTCTTCTAAGAGGGAAGAGTCTTCCCTTAAAACTCCATAAGAAAGAAGCTAATTTAGAGTAGAATCTTTTTTTTTTAGAAATTTCGGAATAAAAAAGGAATAATCTTGATGAAACTCATATAAAAAGATCAAGACCCTCATTTGTAGGAGACTTTTTGCTAGTGTCAATAACGGATATCTTGTTCTTGCTAAATTCATGCAAAAGATTTCATGGACTCATGGCAACCTCTCCTTGTTTGATTTCTGGTGTCACACTTGCTACTTGATTTGTTATGTGTCTAATATCATTAGGCTAGGTGTTTTTGGTATATTCTCACGATTACAAGTTTTTTTATGCTAACTAATAGTGTCCATTAAGAGTTCATGGTTGTTTTCATATCTATACAAAGCTTTATCTTTGTTTATTTTTTCTAATTTTACTTGTTAAACCTATAGTTCTTCTTGTTACATTATAAACGAGCCATTGTACATTCAATTTGGACAAATAGTGGGGGATATACAACCATTTTTCCAACTAGTTGTCCTCTTGAGTTTGCTTATGTGAACCCAAATTTGAGGATGAAGATGATGATGGAGAAGGGGAAATTTTTGCTGATTACCATGATCGGATTGGTGATTTTCCAATCACCATGAATGGGTTGGTGGTTTGCCAATTTGCATGATCAGAGAGGTGGGTTACCAATTTCCATGATCAAAGAGGTGGTTTGCCAATCACTGGGATCAGAGGGATGATGATTTTTCACTTTGGTTGGAGTCTTATATTTGGATCATCCAAAGATATGTCTAGTTATGCACCTTGAGAGCTAATATGCTCTACATAGTGTGCATCATAAGATTTATCTTGCTCTACCACACCAAGTGTATCATCATGTTGCACATGAGATAATTGCATAACATCAATATCAAGATCAAACTGATGATCAAACTCTAACTAAGTATCATCACAATGCTCTACATGAGCAGCCACATCATGCTCTAAAGCATCCAATTGATCATCCAAAATGTGCTCCACATGAGCATGCACATGGTCAGCCAAACCATGCTCAATATAAGCATCATGAGCATCAAATCATGCTCTACTGTGCATCCATCAACATCTAAATCTTAACGTACATGTGCATCATGAATGTCAATAGACCTATATGTAGGTAGAAAAAATGATACATGACAAGTCTCACACCACACATAAGGCTGAACTCCTAACAAGACATATATCCATCCCATCTTGATATGCCATAAAAAACAATTAGGATGAGTTCTACTCTTCGTGGATTTGACAAAATAAAGGTGTATGAGTGCACCATGTACTGCATGTCAATATCTCAATTCAACCACCTCATTCTACACCTCAATCCATAGCCCAATCTGTTTGTGAAATTGCTTTATGAGACATGCATTCTCATCCTAGTATTTTTGTAGCTTTGTGTCTCTATTGGCTAGAGTCTCCTTGATCTATACCTTGAATTCTTTTGTTCTTTAAGCACCAAAATCTTCCCATGGATTGCCAATTCTTGTTTTCAAGTGCCTTCACTGTGTCGAAATCTATCTTTAATTATTGGTATTTTTTATGTGATTTGAACATCTCCTTCTAGATATTTTATTTCTCTTGGATCAATAGTTGCTTGTCCATATCCACTTTGGACTTCTCATCCTTGATCCACTGAAACTATCATGCCATAGCTTGTTTGGATTGTTCCCATTTATCTCATACTTCAATTTTGTAATGCTTAAACTTATTTTGCATGTTTGTCTCCACTATATCCAAAGCCATCAGTGATGCACCATAGTTGGCCTTTGGCATACCCATTTTCTATGTTGGAGTTCAAGCTCTGCAAAAGCATGTGAATAACACAAGGAAGAAGAAGAAGCTTGGAGCACACCACACAATACTGAATATATTACCACTAGAATGTACAAAGATAAGTATCTCGTTAGGGCAATTGGCATATATACAAGGCGGGGGAAAAACCTCCTAAAGAGGGAAAAAAGTGCCTCGATGGTCCTAGTATGTTCACACACATCACTACCTAAATATTTCAACGTATCCCTCCTGGGAGTGATGCGATGAACAAGGAGCTAGTACTCATGTATAAGGAAGAGCCAAGCTATATGGAATCAATCTAAAAAAGGAATTAAGCCTAAAGCTTTGCAAAAAGCTTCAAATTTCTCCCTAGGTAGAGCCTTCGTGAAAAGGTCTATAATGTTCTCTTGCGTGGGCACATATGCCAAGCAGATCTCTCCAATAGAGAACCTCTCCTTGACATAATGATAATGCATCTCAATGTGCTTAGTGCGAGCATGGAACACAGAGTTCCTTGCAACTACGAATGCACTCTAACTGTCAGTGAAGATGGTGGTGGCATAAGACTCATCAATACCCAAATTAGCCATAAGGCATCTGAGCCAAACACACTCAACAGTTGTTGTGAACACTCAACAGTTGTTGTGAAAGCTGCCCTATACTCAACCTCACAATTGGAAGTGGCCACAGTAGGCTGCTTCTTGCTCAACCAAGATATACATGAGCTACTAGCCATGAAGAAAAAGCCACTAGTGGACACACGAGTGTCATAGAAACCAGCCCAGTCAGAGTCACAAAAAGCATTTAAGTCTAGTGGTAGTGATCCCCCCTTGGGATAAAACAATCCAAGTAGTCGGGTACCACTCAAGTAGCGAAAGATGCACTTAACCAGCTACCAATGCTTGACACTTAGGTAATGCATAAACCTACTCATATGTGAGACAACAAACTGAATATATGACCAAGTAATGGATAAAGAAACCAAGCATCCAATAGACTGCTCATAGAGAATAGCATCAAATGCATCTCCAACATCATGAAGACTCAATCGTAAACATGTCTCCATAGGAGTGGCTATAGGTTTACAGTCTTCAAGGCCAAAATGTTGCGATAATGTGTCAATATATTTTGTTTGACATAAAGCCATTCCACCATCAACTTGAATAAATTGAATGCCCAAATAATGATGCAAATGCCCCAAATCAGACATCTCAAATGAGGCATGCAAATCATCCTTGAAATGAGAAATATGCTTCTCATGAGGACCAGTGAGCAGAATGTCATCAACATACACAACAATGATCAGATGCATATCATTTGCATGCTTAACATATAAGGTGCTCTTAGTTGGACTGTTCTCAAAATCATGTGCACTTAGATAGACATGTATCTTTTCATACCAAGCATGTGGTACTTGCTTTAAACCATATAATGCCTTCTTTAATCTGCACACGTGGTTTTCATGTCCTTTTTGCACAAAGCCAAGGGGCTGAAAAACATACACTTCATGCAAATCACCATTCAGGAATGTCGTTTTAATTTCCAACAGACGGGCATTCCAACCATGATGAGCTGCAAGTGCATAGATGCTACGAACAGTAGTCATTCGGCAAGTAGGAGTAAAGGTCTCATCGAAATCAATTCCTCTTTCCTAAGAATACCCCTTTTCAACAAGCCTAGCCTTATACCTATCAACAATTCTATCATGCTTACACTTCAACTTGTATACCTAGTTAGTGCCAATGGCCTTCTTGCCAGGAGGCAAGTCATACAAAAACTAGGTACCATTCTTCATTATAGCATCATATTCAGATTACATAGCCGCCATCCAATTTTTTGAATTTTGTGCTTCATCAAAATGATACAGGCTCATTCTCATCATAGAGACTAGAGGAAACCATAGCATAACAATCTGATGCAAAAGAGGCACTATGAGAGCCTAAACGAGTATGATATGATAGAGGCACACCTAATTTGCTATCATGCAAAGTCTGCACCAGCCATTTTGGCACAGTTTTTGCCTCCTGAATATCTGTTCTCTTATCAAAAAGTGCATCATGCAAATCTGCACCAGAAATGGAATGATAGGCATCATCACATGAAACTTGTAAAGGCTGAGAAGTTGCTTCATTAAGACCAGCACTAGATTGTCTGCCTGTAAAGAGAGGCAGCAAGGTGTCATACATGTCTTTGGAGCTAACAGATGTCTCCTTCGTACATCAAAGTAATGGCTTAATAGCATCTTCCCCAAAAACAACATCATGGCTAACCAAAATGCATTTAGTCTATGGAGGATATAGACAATAGCCTTTGCTTTCAGAAATGTATCCAACAAAAATACATTTCACTACTTTATCATCCATTTTTTTGCGTTGTAGTTCAAGCACTAATGCATATGCTAAACAACCAAAAACACGTAGATGAGCAATAGATTGCTTGTGACCATGCCAAGCCTCATATGGAGTGATAGACTGCAGTGCTTTAGTGGGACACCTATTAAGTACATATATTGCATATATAACAGCCTCAAGCCAGAAACTATATGGTAAAGCCTGACTCCTGAGCATACACCTCGCCATCTTTCTTTTAGCAACTCCATTCTGTTGAGGTGTATACAACACTATACACTGATGTTTTATCCCACATTCAACTAGAAATGCATTAAATTCAGAGGATATATATTCCCCCCGATCAAAATCGAGGGTGCCCACTTACATGCTGACAGATTTTCAGCCAAAACCAAAAACTGTTTGAAGCACATAAACCCTTTGTACTTTGCCTTCAATGGATATACCCATGTGTGCCTAGAAAAATGATCAATGAAAATCATGAAGTAAAGATAGTTTCCAAAAGAAGGTGTTTGCATAGGACCACAGACATCACTATGAACAAGTTGCAATTTTTGAGTAGCTCGAATTGAACCATCTTTTAGGAAGGAGGAACGTTGCATTTTGCCCAAAATACAGCCTTCACATACATGTTTATTGAGTATCTCAAGTTTGGACAAAGAGGACACCATTTCAAATTTCTGCAATCATAGCAAACTAGCATTCCAAAGCTTTGCATCTGACATAGCCTGAGAATCATGTACTACACATGCTAAATCATTCATAGATTTTTCATAGTCTATGAGCTTATATATCCCACGACATAAAATGCCAAAAGCGATAATTATGTCTCCATTTGACAGATCATGAACTGTACATGAGTCATCAGCAAATTTCACAACCAAGCCAATCTTGGCTAATGCAAAAATTGATAACAGATTTTTCTTGATCCCTAGCACAAATAAAGCATCAGACAATGTAAAAGAACTACCATTAGTAGTAGTCAGAATGATCTTACCAACTTCCATAACAGGATAATAGGAATGTGATAGTATTCCCCATAGGGGCAGGCACAAGTGAAGTGAAGAAACTCTACTGCGAGGTAATATGTTTGGTTGACCCACTATCAAAGTACCAAACATCTGAGTCTACTGCACACATACACTGCTCATGAGAAGATGCGTCAAATCTGCAAATAGTAGTAAACACCCATTCTTCATTCTGCACAAGATTAACGAACTCTATTTTCAGTGTAGAGGCCTTTGCAACAACCATTCCAACCTCCTTTTTCTTTGCCTCTTTTGCAACCAATTTTGGATAATTCTTTATGATATGATCGTTTCCTTTACAGTACTTACAAAACAATTTCTGCTTTTCTAATTTCTTCTCATCTTTTTCTTCCTTCTTCGAAGGTGTAGCATTTGCAGATTTATACTTACTAATAGATGAGATCCATTAACCTTTGCCCTTTTGACTAGCGAGGAAATCTTGATCTGCAACATGCATAATGGACGTGTTCTACCTAGATTGATCTTCGTACAACCGAACAGAGACTAACTCCTCAAATGTCAAGGCATTTGGATTGCCTTTCATCATCAAAGGAAGAGCAGAGGCAAAACTTTGATATGAATCAGGAAGACCATTTAGAACAGTCTGCACAAATGAGCTATCTGGTCTAAGTTCATCAGCAAAAATCAATTGTTCCTTCAAGTCTTTGATCTTTGTGAGAAAATTATCCATAGAATCATCTTCATTCATGTGCTCACTCTCTAGCTATTTTTGGAGGTAAGCAACACCAGCCTCATTCCTTGCTTGATATAAAGTGGTAAGTGTATCCCAAGCATCCTTTGCCATTCTGCAAGAGCGAATGTAAGGAATAATAGAACATTTGATAGACAAGGCTATCAATGCATGTGCCTGAGCATCTCTACCGTCCCAGTGAATTTGCTCTATAGTAGGTGCAGCAAAAACTACAGCACGAACAGGAACATGAAGAATATCGTCATCTTCAATGCCATCTGCATCAGCTTCAGTACCTGTATTTGCATGTGTAATAGGGCATTTTTCAACACCCTGCATAATATTCCACAGTCCTTTTGTGACCAATACATGATGCATCATATAAGCTCATAATGGATAATTCGTTTCATCCGACTTATCCTCAACAACCAACATACGAAATACAACACTACTTTCAACCATGGCCACTGACTAAAATACCCTAATGCAAAAAAATGACTATATCTCAAAAAGTTAAACAGAACTACCCTGTCTAATTCTACTAAACTTGTAGCAGACTTCAAGATGCTTATACTAGCGAACCGAAACTGGTATATATCTTTGGCTCAAAAAGACAAAATAGCCTGCAGAAGCACTACGATAGTGCGTTTGGAGGCCAAAATGAGCTTAGATCGCACATCAAATTTTATGCGATTTTGAGATTGTGACTGTAGGGGTGTCCATGCCACCCTAGATGAAGCAGCGACCTACTCTGATACCAATTATTGGAGTTCAATGTCTATGGAAGCACGCAATCAGCACAAGGAAGAAGAAGAAGCTTGGAGCACAACACACAATATTGAATGTATTACCACTAGAATGTACAAGGATAAGTATCCCATTAGGGTAATAGGCGTATATAGAAGCTGGGGAAAAAAACCTCCTAAAGAGGGAAAAAAGTGCCCAAGCGGTATAGGCGCGAAAGTAAGGGTCGATAGATCAAGCCAACTGCTGAGATTACAGCACACGCCGGGTGCTTGGAGCAAACTCAGGTGAATAGAAACTTAGGTACATTACTAGATCAGAAGCTTCAAATGTTTGACTAATTCACATTCAAAAGTTGAATCATAAACTTATGACCTCTAGAAACAAACGATTCATCCACTTATTGAAAATCAAATTACTAGCATTCATTACTTCACATGAAAATAAAACTTATGGAAAAACACTCTTGACTCTGCGCAACAAAGATCCAAATATGTTCCTCTTAAATACGTGAACTCCAAGGACAAACAAAACAGTACACGGAAGTGCAATTTAATCATATGATTATGATGTCGAAGACATCTATTGACATGAATGAGTAAATAGACTTGAAATGTGATAAAAAGAAGTATCACGCAATTCTTCCTTTCTTCAGGATTGTACATGCCAAAATAACGAAGTAAATGAACTATACATCTCGGTATTCATGTAGCGAACAACTTTTGTATATCCATTATCGGTTAATGTTTTAACAAATACATCTGATACATACATAGGTCAATCAACATGTCATGTGTGAGTATGATTCTATTCTTGCTCTAAGAAAGGTAGAATAGTTGCTGCGCACTAAGAAAAAACATGCAGCTTATTCATGCAAAACAAAAACATATAATGTTATTGTACTTTTTTTTTGTTTTTCGCTATAAGTCTTGGTGCTAACAACTTCAAACTAAATGGCACAACTCATTCATATTGCTCTCTCAAACATGAAACGTGGGATCCAATCCAATAATCAGAGTTTGAGTCACATCAAAACTGAGACTGGAGATAGTTAGAAACTGAGAAGCTAATTATTGCATTAGACAAACCAGAAACATGGAACACATAACGAGTCCGCTCAAATGTTAGGGCATCTCTTTAATTCACCTCTAGTTCTACGAGATGCACATCTCCTCTTTTCTGATAACTTTTCATCTTTTAATTATAAGTCTTTTTGTTTCCGTGCAGAAATCATTCCCATAGCTCTCAGTCAACGTTGGTTCAGAGAATTAGAGTTTCTTTGACACTTTTCAATATGACATTTCCTCCATATGATCGACTGGCCCCAAAGCTATTAGAAATTCCAACTTTTCCATGCGCTGAACAGTCACGTTAGTAAATCTAACGGTAGCTTTTATTAATAAACAAATTTGTACGTAAGTTCACAGTGATGGCAATCATAAAACATTGAACTTATCTCAATTTAAACATTGAACTTGTCAGCGGATTAGCAGTCATGAACCCTTCCTCTGCATGCCATAAGAACCTGCAATCTTCCCCAAAATATCACGCTCATAGGGCCCCGAGAGAACCCTTCTATCCTTCCTCTCACAAACAGCGCCACCAATTCAGCATCATAATCTGTGATGTCGTTACATCAGAGCTTGAAGAATGCGAAGATGTGAGAAGCAATTGTTGTTCCGATCCTCGAATATTGGAGACTTGTCAGAGGTGTCCAGCTGCTCCGTGCATCTCTCTCATTGCTCTCTCATCGTTGTGTCTCCGCTATCTCTGCCACTCCTCCCAGAATTCTCCCCAGCAGCGTACAGAGTCGATGACCTTCCTCACGAATAGCCCTCCTCTCCTCTATGCGATATCCAAAAGAACGACGAAGAAGTAAAACTCCAGAATCCCCTCTTTGCTTGTATTCTCGTTGTTGCGCATCTGTTTCAGAAAAAGTTTATTTGTTTACAACCCTTCTTTTAGCACTTCAATTATTATCCAGAATTTTTGTAAAAAGCATATTCAACAGTGATCATTGCTTTATGGCTTTTAACTTCAGCCATTATCTTTATAAAAAGGGTCATTAAAAGTTGACCACTCTTTTAGTGCTTTAAAATAGCATCCATTATTTTTGTGAAAAAGTTGTTGAGCAACCTTTTAGTTATTATCCATTCCTTTAGTACTTTAAATATTCTTCACTACTTTTGTACAAGAAAATCATTGGCACATATTCATTCCCAAAACTCTATATAAAGAGCTTAGGAATTCATTTTTGTATAGAGTTGTTGATACTCCATCATTGTGAATATAGAGACATTTTTTTGTACAGAGAACTTCTCTTCTTTTATCTAGTCTTGTGCGTCTACTCTGCTCTATCATCTTCGCAGTCTATGCTATTCTCTGCTTCTCTTCATGCGTCCATTTATGCTACTTCTTGAACTTCCTTTATTCTACATTGGTATCAGAGCGAGGTTGATACATCAAAGGTGATATACATGAGGTATATGCATAAGATGCAACACCAATAAGCTGATAATTTTCCAGTACCTTCGTTTAGAATTACCTTCTTTTAGGATGGTTGACGGAAATAGCCAAATAGAAAAATTGAGTAAAACCAAATATCAAGCCTGGCGTTTTCGCATGTCTTCATATCTTATGGGTAGGAATTTGCATGGTCTTATAAGTGGTACAGAACCTCGACCTGACTTGCCTGACCAAAATCCGACACCTCAGCAAGTCCGGGAATATCAAAGGTGGAATGAGCATGACAAAAAGGTAATCTTTGTATTGTCATAAAATATTGAGTCGAGCATGATAGGACACATACAAGACTTGAGAACAAGCAAGGAGATTTGGGAAGCATTAGAGAGACTCTTCTCAACAATCACTAAGGCACAACGAATTCAATTGAAAAATGAATTAACTTATTTACGAAAGGATGTACGACAGTCAGTAAATGATTATGTTTTAAAAATTAAGCAGATCGTCGATGCACTTGCTTCAATTTCGTCATAGTTGAAGATGATGATTTAGTTGCATTTGTTTTAAATGGTTTAAAAGAAGATGAAAAATGGAAAGCTTTTACAACTTCTATATTTGTGAGAGCGGAGTTGCCTGATTTTGATGAGTTGGTTTCACTTATGATAACAAAAGAAATTAATATTAATGGTGGACAGTCTATGCAGAAAGGTAGTGTAGGTCATGCACTTTATGCAGGAAATCAGCGTGGTCGAAGAGGTGGCTGAAGAGGAATTTCCAGAGGTCGTACAGGTCGAAATGAGATAAACAACAATTATGATGCTGGCAGCTCAGATATGAATATGTGTGGTAGGGGGAGATATTCCTACCGTGGCAGAGGATGTAATGGGTATCAAGGTAATTCAGGTATAACATGTTATAATTGTGGTAAGGCTGGTCATATATCTCGTGATTGTTGGCATAATCAAGGACGAGATGGATATACAAGGCAAAATCATACACAGGGTAATTTTGTTCAGGAACAAAATCATGAAAATGTACTAATGATGAATGTGAATACAGATGCAACTCATAGCAATGATGTTGAAACAAGTGACAGTTCAATGCATCATATAGCACAAGTTGGAGACGTGTGCTTTGAAGATCGAAAAGGCAATAAAATCTTAAAAGATGTTCTTCATGTACCGTCAATAAGTAAAAATCTTATTTCAATTGGGCAAATGGTGGAGCGTGGCTATCAAGTGCGCTTCAACAAATCTGGGTGTTTTGTTGAAAATCCGAAGCAGAATTATAAAGTCTTGGCAAAAGGTCAACGCCGAGAAAGACTTTTTACATTGGATGCAACTCCTAATTTTGTTTCTTATTATTCAGTTGGTAATAATAAGATTTCTCATATTGAATTATGGCATAAGCGAATAGGACATGTAAATATACATAAGTTAAAAGACATGGCTAAAAGAAAGATTGTTTTTGGTTTACCTGATATCTCTAAACAAAATATAATACATTTGTGTGATGCTTGTCAATTTGGTAAGCATGCAAGGCGTCCTTTTTCTAGTGTCAAATTGCAAAGTAGCGATTTATTAGAATTGGTGCATACTGATGTTTGGGGTCCTACGAAGGAAACATCACTTGGAGATAGTAAATATTATGTTACTTTTGTGGATGACTTTAGCCGAATGACTTTTGTGTATTTTCTTAAGCATAAGAGTGAAGTATTTGATTGCTTTATCAAATTCAAAGCAATGGCCGAAAAGCAGACCGAAAAGGTAATTAAAAGGTTAAGATCTGATGGAGGTAGTGAATATTTTTCAAGAATGTTTAACGATTTTCTTTGGAATGAAGGTATAAGGAGGGAAGTTACTTGCAGGTATACTCCTCAATAGAATGGAGTAGCAGAAAGACGGAATAGGATTATTGCAGAAATACCAAGAGCAATGCTGAATGAAAAGCATATGCCATTGAAATTTTGGGCTGAAGCAATAAATACAGCAGTATATTTGATGAATCGTATGCCAACATCCACAACGCATAATGTAACTCCTTTTGAGGTTTGGTTTAATAGAAAACTTGTTATTGATCACTTGCATGTATTTGGTTGTGTTTGTTTTGCTATGGTTCCATATGCATTGAGAACCAAACTAGAGCCAAAGTCAGAAAAATGCATTTTCGTGGGTTATGCAGATAATCAGGAAGGATATAAGTGTTATAATCCTATAAGTAAGGAAATGATTATTAGTCATGATGTACGCTTTAATGAGTTATTGTCTTGGTATACAGATCCTATTTTGCAGGTTCAAGAAGAAAAAAGAAATCGAAGATGGTTTACATGATACTACAGGAGTGAGCTCAGAAGGTGAGAATGGTTATAATGAAGAAAAATTATCACCTACATCAGAAGAGAAAGGAAAAGGTAAGCAAAGCTTGTTGAGATAAGTGATGATATAGAAATTGACAAAAGTTCTAAATCTGATTTGATAAAACATGAACATGAACTTCGGAGAAATTCAAGAGAAAGAAGGCCAACACAAAGGTATATTGAGTCTTATTGTGTTTCACATTCAGCTTTTATGTCAAAAGTTATTGAAGAACAGGAACCTACATGATTCGAAGATGCAAATTCAAATGTTAATTGGTCAAATGCGATGCAAGAAGAGGTAGATGCATTGTATGAGAACAACACATGGCAGCTTGTACCACGAGATAATAAGATGAAGGTAATTGGAAATAAGTGGGTATTTCGTATTAAAAGAAATAGTGATGGTTCTATTTCCAGGTACAAGGCAAGGTTAGTTGCAAAAGGTTTTGCACAAACATATGGAATTGATTACGGAGAGACATTTAGCCCAGTTGCAATAATGTCAAATATACGAACAATTTTGAGTGTTGCAGCAAGTAAATGTTGGAAGATATTTCAGCTTGATGTCAAAAATGCATTTTTGAATGGTCAATTACAAGAACAGGTTTATATGGAGCAACAAGAAGGATTTAAAGATGAAAAATATCCAAATTTTGTTTGCAAGCTAACAAAGACATTATATGGTTTGAAACAGGCACCTAGAGCTTGGAATCATCGATTGGTAAGTTATTTGGAAGCTCAAGGATACAAACCAAGTGCTGCACATCCTTCTTTATATGTTAAGTTTGTAACAGATCAATGTGTATATATTTGCATTTATGTTGATGATCTTATCATTACAAGAAGTTCTATTGATGAGATTGATGAAATTAAGAAGAAACTTGGTAAGGAGTTTAAGATTTCAGATCTCGAAATTTTACGTTATGCATTGGGAATTGAAGTTATTTATGATGAACAAGGTATATGGTTGAGCCAAAAGAAGTACATTTGTGTGAAGTTTGGTTTGTCAGAATGTAAAGCAGTTGCAAATCCTTTGGAGCATAATGTAAAATTGAGTATACATGATGGTGTTTATTTTGAAAATGTAGACATGTATAGATTGCTGATTTGATCATTATTGTATGTTATTAGTACACGACCTGATATTGGTTATGCAGTTGGAGTACTCTCACAGTTCATGCACAAGCCTACAGATGTACATTGGAATGCGGCTAAGCGTATGCTACGCTATTTGAAAGACACTTTGAACGAAGGTTTATTTTACTCACATGATACTAATCTTGATATTAAAGCTTTTCGTGATGCAGATTGGGCAGGAAATAAAGATGATCGATGTAGCACGAGTGGCTACCTACTAATGATAGGAAATCGACTTGTATCTTGGAGTTCAAAGAAACAACCAACAGTGGCGCTTTCATCTACAGAAGCAGAATATCATCCTTGCAGAATTGACATGTGAAGTAATGTGGTTCAAAAAGTTATTTGAAGATTTACATCTTCTTTGTATAACTCCACAAATTTATGGTGACAATATGAGCAGTATACATTTGGCAGCTAATCCAGTTTTCCATGCATGTACCAAGCATATCGAAGTTCATTACCATTATGTTCGTGAGAAGGTAGTTTCAAAAGAGATCAACATTTCTTTTATATCTTCAAAAGATCAGCTTGCAGATATGATGATAAAAGCTCTTGATGGAAGAAAGATACAAAGATTCAAACAATTGGTTGGATTGCTAGAATATTCAGACAAAACTTGAGGGGGAGAATGTTGCGCATCCGTTTCAGAAAAAGTTTATTTGTTTACAACCATTCTTTTAGCACTTTTATTATTATCCATAATTTTTGTAAAAAGCATATTCAACAGTGATCATTGCTTTATGGTTTTTAACTTCAGCCATTATCTTTATAAAAAGGATCATTAAAAGTTGACCACTCTTTTAGTGCTTTAAAATAGCATCCATTATTTTTGTGAAAAAGTTGTTAAGCAACTTTTTAGTTATTATCCATTCCTTTAGTATTTTAAATATTCTTCACTACTTTTGTACAAGAAAATCATTGGCACATATTCATTCCCAAAACTCTATATAAAGAGCTTAGCAATTCATTTTTGTATAGAGTTGTTGATACTCCATCATTGTGAATATAGAGACATTTTTTTGTACAGAGAACTTTTCTTCTTTTATCTAGTCTTGTGCGTCTACTCTGCTCTATCATCTTCGCAGTCTATGCTATTGTCTGCTTCTCTTCATGCTTCCATTTATGCTACTTCTTGAACTTCCTTTATTTTACACTCGTCCCTCTTAGTCCGTCGATGCTAAATTCTACTGCAAAGAGAGAAAAAAGACTTTCTAAAATCTTACGTCGAGAGAGAAATCACGTGTGTTTCTTTCCTTTTCTGTGTATGTATCAGCCCATTCAATTGATAAATCGTCAGCTTTATTCATCATACCAATTGTTCACATTGAATTACATCAACGCTACCACCATACTGGGTAATATATTAGTTTCAAAACATGCAACAAAAGCATCATAAAACATTAAATGTGCAGAGCGCAATAATTGAGCAGAAGACGTGTGAGGTGCAGAGATTGCGTTCTAAATCTAAATTCTACTGCAAAGAGAGAAAAGAAACTTTCTAAAATACTACGCATCCATTTCCTTCTCAATTTTTCATGCACACGTAAGTTACATATACCCACGTATTTATTTCTTATTAATCAATTTTGTTTTTGGTTTTATTTGTTTTCACTTTTTAGTTTATAATGTTTTAATAGTTTCTACTTTATAATTAAGGAGTTATATATTTATAGGTTCACATTCACAAAAATTACAAAACACATATATATTACTAATACATAGAGAGAGAGATACATAAGTGAACATAGAAAATGTATGTACACACACAAACTCACACACGATTTCTGACACACGTGACTTCACTTACGTATGCATTCGCATACTTATTTTAGCACACAACACATACACATGTTTATTGACATATGCATACGCATATATTTATATAGTTTTATAGTCGAGTTCACCGTTATCATTAGCCATAACAAGTTTAATCGTATAGATAAATTCATTTAGGTTCACTCCATTTTCAAACATATGGTCAAGTGTATCATCTGCTTTCTTTATAGCATGTTAGATCTTATGTGGGTTAAATTGATATATATCACTTGAAGAAATATCAAGTTCAATGTTTTTTTTTACCTTTCTAGCTATCTTTGAGAATGTTTCCTGAAGCAACACTAGAGCAAAGGTACATCAAAACATTATAATCGTGCATATTTAGACCATCGCAAGATATATACTTATATTCAAAGAAACATCCTAATTTGATACTTCCATAATCCTTCATATTAGGGGCACTTAAGGGCATCCACACATTCCTATATAGGACATGCATGCTTAGTCTGGCTTGGTTGTCAAGATGGCTTTTGCTACACTTGCTTTTGCAAGAACCTATGGTCACCAATTCCCAGAGTGTGGGACTTTGGATTTTTCCTTGAAGTTACTTGTCTCCAATCTCACATGCTTATTTCTATTAGGCTTCTTTCCTCTACTTCTTCTTGTCCCTTTGTCTCTAGTGCTCCTTCTCAATTTCATCTTTTTGGTGTAAATACTTGGTGTACCTCTTATCAACCTCTTATTGGCTCTTTGGACGTTTCTCTTGCTCCACATCTTTGTTCTATGCATGGGTGGATTCTTTCATAGAGGCCATGTCTTCCCGCTAGTTATCTAGATTAAATGGTTATTTGGCACTGCCAACTTTATGACACCTCCATGGAATGTTTGACTTTTTAGGATAGGGAAGATCATTGGTTGATTGGACGATCTCTATCTACTCTATTTCCCTAGGCTAGCTTGGTGGGTCTGAACGTATTGCTTGATAGAATTTATTGGTCTTGCTCTTTGCCCAGGAACCGCTCACACCTGCTTCCTTGAATTTTGAAAAAAAAAACTAAATTCAATGTTTACAATCACATGGTTCCTTACCTAGAGTAGTTCCAATTTTGGAAATAACAGGCAGGAAATGATGCGCGCTCATGTTTTCTGCACTTCATCCTTCTATAACTTGGGGATGACTTGAAGAACCTCCACAACTAGTCTTCTACACAAATAATGTGCCCAATTGATCTCATTCACCTCCGACTCTTGAATATATGATTAGAAGGTGGTAGACAATGTGCGATTCATATTATGCAAATTGGTAGCCTTGATTGCAAGTTTTAGCACATAGAGTAGGGGTGTCACTTGATCCAACTATGATAACTTGTACTTCATCTAACTAGAGGTCCAAAGAGAGAGGCCATAACCTCATATGTGACTCATATCTACAACTCATGGATGCCAAAATATGGAAACAATATGGCATGCATGATTGGTGTTGTATTGATGTGTGACCTTTAATGTGCATCATCCAATCAACATCTTCCAATGGCTTGTCATTCAACTCCTCCATCAATGACTTGTTCTAGAAATGAGGGGGAATGGATGCCTAGTCAAACATGGAGAAGGCCAAAAATTGATGCTATTGGAGCCAATCTACCATTTTGTATGGGAACATTTTAGGGAGATAAGTTGTCATAACGAGTAAGGAGAGCTCTATTGAAGGTTCAAGTACCACCATGGCTGAAAATTCCATGGTTAATGGTTGTGGGATCAGAGTGATAGAGTATTGATATGATGTGAAAGAAAATGAGATGGCCATGGTTTTTTGTGGTTTTTTCTATGATCTTGGTAGAAATTTTTAATTCAGCATGTGATCAATCCACCAATTTGTGAAAAACAACATATATCTCAAGCATCATTATGATATCTAGTGGAAATCAAACTCCCTTACTTTATCATCCTTGCATATCATGATAATGAGCCTATTCATGACCGACAACATCCTTCCTCCCACCTACACCCTCAAAATGTGGAGTTGGAGGATTGCATATATCATAACTACATGTCGCTTTGTATGCACATAATAAGTTGCCTCCTCATGTGCATGGGCTATGCTACTCGGGTATGATGCTATCATTGAATTGCATTATCCCAATTGCAACCACCCGATCTTTTGGCTCTTGATGACCTCCTTATTAACTACCATGACATGGTCCTTCTTTAGTTATTGGTCTACTTGGTTGGTGCAAGACCATCATCATTGGTTTCTTTTTTCTTTTTAATTCCCAACTAGCTCATAAATGATACAATCAAAGTTTTGAGCAATTCACCATAGCGGGTAGCACCTCCCTAGTGAGAGTTTAGCTTGGACCACCATGGAATGAATTGAAAGTGGTATGATCTATCAAACTGCTTGCCTTGCACCTCATTTTTTAGAAAAAAAAGCACCAAAATGCCTACTACAAAGACCAGAGTCCTCGAATTGTAGTTATGCTATAATCATTGGTGCATTTGTACCTCCTGGAGTACTAAGAAACTGTAGCACCAATCTTCTTCCAATTATTGGAGTTTTAACATGCTATTGTCCAAAGGTTCATTAAGGAGAAGGTGATTTTGGATGGCTACTCATAGGATAGGTACAATGACTTCCATAGGTGCAATTGCTTCCAATTCGTACATGAGCTTAAAAGGCATAATGTTAACAACAACCTTATAAGTAGTCGGGTAAGCCCATACTGCAAGGGACACATATAAGTAGTTTGATTAAGCCCATAATTCAAGGGACACATATAAGTAGTCTGATTAAGCCCATAATGCAAGGGACACATACATTAAGCCTATCCATGACCCACAACATCCTTTCTCCCACCTACAGTACCCTCAAAATGTGGAGTTGGAGAATTGCATGTGGTGTAACTACATGTCCTAGCCGCTTCATATGCACACGATAAGTTGCCTCCTTGTGTGCATGGCCTATGCTACTTGGGTATGATGCTATCATTGCATTGCATTATCCCAATTGCAACCACACCGTCCTTTGTTTCTTGATGACCTCCTTATTAACTACCATGACATGGTCCATCTTTAGTTATTGATCTCCTTGGTTGGTACAAGACCATCATCATTGGTTTCTTGTTTTCTTTTTAATTCCCAACTAGCTCATAAATGATACAATCAAAGTTTTGAACAATTCACCATAGTGGGTAGCACCACCCTAGTGAGAGTCTACTTAGATGCACCATGGAATGAATTCAAAGTGGTTTGATCGATTGAACTTTGAATGTGCTCGCCTTGCATCTCATTTTCGAATTGAAAAAGAGCACCAAATTGCTTACTAAAAAGACCAAAGTCTGCCAATTGTAGTCATGTCATCGTCATTGGTGCATCTATACCTCTTGGAATACTAAGAAATTCTAGTACCAATCTTTTTCCAATTATTGTAGTTTTACCATGCTATTGTCCAAAGGTTCATTCAAGAGAAGGCAATTTTGGATGGCTACCCATAGGCTGGGGACAATGACTTCCATAGGTCCAATTTTTTCCAATCCATACATGAGCTTAAAAGTCATAATGCTAACAACAACCTTATAAGTAGTCTGGTAAGCCCATAATGCAAGGGACACATACTGCTCCTATTTTACCTAGAATGCAAGGGATATATACTACTCCCATATTGGGTAGCACCTCCCTAACTAGAGTTTGCAACTTGAAAGCCACCCACCATGGAATGAATTCAAAATGGACCGGTCCATCAAAGTTCAAATTTTCTTGACTTTTGCTTAATTTTTTAATTGAAAAAGAGCACCAAATCACCTACTACAAAGAAGACATTCCCCAAATTGTAGACATGCCATCATTGTTGGTGCATCTACCTCTTGGAGTACTAAGAAATTATAGTAGCTATCTTCTTCCAATTATCATAGTTTTACCATACAGTTGTCCAAAGATTCTTTCAAGAGAAGGCAATTTTGGATACCTACCCTTTGGTTAGGGTCAACGTTTTCATAGGCACAATTGCTTCTAATCTATACACGAGCTTAAAAGGTGTATAACTCACAATAAAATTATAAGTAGCCTCATAAGCCCATAATGCAAGGGATAAATGTTTCTTCCATCTTTCTAGATGTTACAACAATAATTTCTATAGAATGTTCAATAGAACTTTATTTGTGCTCTGAGCCAATCTGTTAGCCCTAGGATATTATGGTGTACTGAACTTATGATTAATATGATTAAACTTAGTAATGAATCATACCAACTTATTAGCAAAGTGTGTGTCCCAATCCATCACGAGCTCTAAAGCTAACCCATAAGAGGAAATCGAATATAATGTGAGGAACATAGCAATATTGCTTGACGTAGAGAAACAAAGTACCCAAGCCTTCACATATCACGAGGCATATTTTGTGTAGGTTAGAATGAAGGTATTCTCGGATGTCTCAAATGGCATAGGCCTAATAAAATCATCCTCACAAAATTAAGTCCTTAATTTTGGAAAGGTTCTAATGGGAGGAGCTACAAAACAAGAATAAAGGCAAACGAAAGAGTTAGAGACAACCACACTAGCCTCACCAAATTGAAGAGATAAGAAGGCCCTAACCAAACTACAAATACAAAGTTTTGGTGCCTAAGAAATCATCATGTACTCAGAACAAGTTACCAAGTGAACCAAAAACCTACTCATTGTCCACACATCCACAACAATCTAACAAAAAAGTACAAAGCTATGAGAAGTGGATCCCTATGATGGAAGAAGTCTAACCTTCAATAGCTCAAAGCATGAAAAAACTCTTCTTCGATGCACCTACACCTCTCTCTCTATCATCACCCAAACAAAGTCAATAAAAGTATTAGGGCAATAGAAGCCTTTATGTTTAGAAACCATGTTTTGATTGCACAACCATGTCTTTTTCCCATTTAGTTCATTTTCATTTCCAAAGTATGCATGTACTAGGGACACATTTCAAGGTTGTACATAGTCACTATTGTGATTTATTTGGGTCATTTGCATCATAATTACTACTCTTTTGTTAACTAATCATCATTCTTTGTCACATTAATTTATACTTATGCTAATTGTAGAAATCTGAAGTACAAAAATGGATATAGATTCATCATGACCACATCTTAAAGCATCACTAGTAGTGGAGGGTTCTCCATGGTTACCCTCGAAATGTACTAGATGCCTCCAACATATTGGATCATAGACCGCAATCATTCAAGTTTGCATGATGCAAAGGATTATATATATGTACTTCATCATGATCCAATTGACCATCATGCATGAAGACGTCTATCTCCAACAATTGGTATCAGAGCAGGTCGTCGCTTCATCTAGGGCGCCGTCAACACTCCTCCGGTTGCAGTCTCAGAATCGCACAAATTTTGGTGAGCATACTCAGCATGTTTTTGAGATCTAAACCGCTTCGCTCAATGGTGCCAAAATCGTGATCTGACCTCGTTTCAGCCTTCGAATGCACTATCATAGTGCTTGTGCAGGCTATTTTGTCTTTTTGTGCCAAAGGTATATACCAATTTCTGTTCTCCAGTACAAGCATCTCAAAGTCTACTACAGGTCTAGTGGAATTCGTCTGGGCAGTTCTATTCAACTTTTTGAGATACAATCAATTTTCTGCATGAAGGTATTTTAGTCACCGACCATGATTGAAAGCAATGATGTATTCCGTATGTTGGTTGTTGAGGATAAGTTGGATGGTACCAACTACCTGTTGTGGGCTTATACGATGCGACATGTATTGGTTGCAAAAGGACTGTGGAACATTGTGCAAGGTGTTGAGAAACGTCCTATCACACCTGCAACTGTTACAATAGCAGGTACTGAAGCTTATGCAGAAGGTGTCGAAGATGATGATATTCTGCATATTCATGTTTGTGCTACGGCTTTTGCTGCACCTACTGTAGAGCAAATTTGTTGGAATGGCAGAGATGCCCAAGCACATGCATTGATAGCTTTGTCTGTCAAACGTGCCATTATCCCCCACATTCACTCTTGCAGAACATCTCAGGATGCTTGGGATACACTTACCACATTGTACCAAGCTAGGAATGAGGCTCGTGTTGCTTACCTCCGAAAACAGTTGGAGAGTGAGCACATGAATGAAGGTGATTCTATGGACAGTTTTCTAACAAAGGTCAAAGACTTGAAGGAACAATTGATTTCTGTTGATGAGGTTATACCAAATAGCTCACTTGTGCAGACCGTTCTGAATGGTCTTCCTAATTCATATCAGAGTTTTGCTTCTGCTCTTCGGTTGATGATGAAAGGCAATCCAAATGCCTTGTCCTTTGAGGAGTTAGTCTATGTTTTGTTGCAAGAGGATCAATGCAGGCAGAACAGGTCCATTATGCGTGTTGCAGATCAAGCTTTCCTGGCTAGTCACAAGGACAAAGGAAAATGGAGCTCTTCAACTAGTAAGCAGAAATCTGCTAATTGTGCACATTCGAAGAAGGAAGATAAAGATGAGAAGAAATCAAAAAAGCATAAATTGTTTTGCAAGTACTGTAAAGGGCATGATCATATCATAAAGAACTGTCCAAAACTGACTACTAAAGAGGCAAAGAAGAAAGAGGCTGGAATGGTTGTTGCAGAGGCCTCTACACCAAAAACAGAGTCTGCTAATCTTGTGCAGGAAGAAGAATGGGCATTTACTACTGTTTGCAATTTTAACCCATCTTCTCATGAGCAGTGCATGTCTGCAGTAGACTCAGATGTTTGGTACTTTGATAGTGGGGCGACCAAACATATTACCTCGTAGCGTAATTTCTTCTCTTAAGTCGAGCCTGCCCCTACAGGGGATATTGTTATGTGCGCCAACAAATCCTCTTATCCTGTTATGGGAGTTTGTAAGATCATTTTGAATACTACTGATGGTAGTTCTTTCACTTTGTCAGATGCTTTGTTTGTGCCAAGGATCAAGAAAAATTTGTTATCAGTTTTTGATTAGCCAAGATTGGCTCGGTTGTGAAATTTGTTGATGATAGGTGTACATTACATGATCTATCAAATGGCGACGTGATTATTACTTCTGGCATTTTATGTTGTGGGCTCTATAAGCTCATAGACAATGAAAGATCTGTAAATGATTTGGCATGTGGAGTACATGATTCTCAGGCTATGTCAGATGCAAAGCTTTGGCATGCACGCTTTGGTCATCTGAATTTTGCTAGTTTGCTACACCCGCAGAAATTTGAAATGGTGTCCTCTTTGCCCAAACTTGAGGCACCCGGAAAACATGTTTGTGAAGTCTGTATTTTGGGAAAAATACAGCATTCTTCCTTTCCAAAAGATGGTTCAGTTTGGGCTACTCATTAAAAATTGCAGCTTGTACATAGTAATGTCTGTGGTCCTATGCAGACACCTTCTTTTGGAAATTATCTTTACTTCGTGACTTTCATCAATGATTTTTCTAGGCATGCATGGGTATATCCATTGAAGGCAAAGTCCGAAGTGTTCATGTGCTTCAAACAGTTTTTGGTTTTGGCTGAAAATCTGTCAGCATGTAAAATGGGCACCCTCCGTTTTGATCGAGGTGGGGAACATATGTCTTCTGATTTTAATGCATTTCTGGCTGAACATGGGATAAAATACTAGTGTACAGTGCCGTATACACCTCAACAACATGGAGTTGCTGAACGAAAGAACAAGTCACTCATGGAGATGGCGAGGTGTATGGTCAAGAGTGAGGCTTTACCACATAGTTTCTGGCTTGAGGCTATCATGTGTTCAACATATGTACTTAACAGGTATCCCACTAAAGCATTGTAGTCTATCACTCCATATGAGGCTTGGCATGATCGCAAGCCATGTGTTGCTCATCTGCATGTTTTTGGTTGTTTGGCAGATGCATTAGTGCTTGAACAACATCGCAGAAAATTGGATGATAAAGCAGTAAAATGTATTTTTGTTGGGTACAGTTCAGAAAGTAAAGGCTATCATCTGTATCATCCACAGAATAAACGCATTCTGGTTAGCCGTGATGTTGTTTTTGTGGAAGATGCTATTCAGCCATTGCTTTCATGTACTAAGGAGACATTTGTTAGCTCCAAAGACATGTATGATACTTTGCTGCCTCTTTTCACAAGTGGACAGTCTAGTCCTGGTGCTAATGAGGCAACTTCTGAGCCTTTGCAGGTTTCATGTGATGATGCAGATCATTCCATTTCTGATGCAAATTTACATGATGCACTTGTTGATGAGAGAGCTGATATTGAGCAGGCAAGAACTATGCCAAAATGGCTGGTGCAGACCTTGTGTGACAGCAAATTAGATGCACCTCTGTCATATCGTACTCAATCAGGCTCTTATAGTGCCTCTTTTGCATCAGATTTCTATGCTATGGCTGCATCTAGTCTCTGTCATGAGACTGAGCCTGTTTCGTTTGATGAAGCAAAAAATTCAGAAAATTGGATGGCTGCTATGCAATCTGAATATGATGCAATAATGAAGAATGGTACTTGGTCTTTATGTGACTTGCCTCCTGGCAAGAAGGCCATTCGCACTAAGTGGGTATACAAGCTGAAGTGTAAACTTGATGGTACAGTTGACAGCTATAAGGCTAGGCTTGTTGCAAAGGGTTATGCACAGGAAAGAGGCATTGATTTTGATGAGACCTTTGCACCTACATGCCATATGACTACTGTTCAGAGCATATGTGCACTTGCAACTCATCATGGTTGGAATGTACATCAGTTGGATATTAAAACTACATTTTTGAATGGTGACTTGCATTCAGAAGTGTATGTTTTTCAGCCCCGTGGCTTTGTGCAGAAAGGGCATGAAAACCAGGTGTGCAGGTTAAAGAAGGCATTATATAGTTTAAAGCAAGCACCACGTGCTTGGTATGAGAAGATACATGCCTATTTGATTGCACATGGTTTTGAGAACAATCCAATTGAAAGCACCTTATATGTTAAGTATGCTAATGATGTGCTTCTGATCATTGTTGTCTATGTTAACGACATGCTGCTCACTGGTCCTATTGAGAAGCATATTGCTGATTTTAAGGCTGATTTGGATGCCTCATTTGAGATGTCTGATTTGGGGCATTTGCACCACTATTTGGGCATTCAGTTTATGCAATTTGATGGTGGAATGGCTTTGTGTCAAACGAAATATATTGACACATTATTACAGCGTTTTGGTCTTGAAGACTGTAAGCCTATTACCACTCCTATGGAGACAGGTTTACTCCATTTCCAACTTTTCCACCATCCCTACTCATGCTTACTTCTTCTTCATCCAATGATCGGATGACCAGGATCATTAAAGTTCTCTAGGCCTATGCTGTGGAATTTCAAACATACAAAAAAGGGCCCTTTCAATCCAACACAACATCAAGAGAAAAAGAAAAAGAAATGCAAGAGGCCATCTAGTACTACAAAAATAACATGCTTAGTCATAAAAGCTACCACAAGAGATGTAGACTCTCATAAGACTCACAAAAAGAAGTCTCGATAAAGAGGATGCTAGTGACATCAAGAGAGAATATTTACAAGAAGTATCTACCCTTTCTAGGGCTATGAATATCAACTAGAAGAAGCTGCAAATCTCATAGAGGAGTTCTAAAAATAAAGAGAGCACTATGAAGAGCAACTCTATAGACAAAGAGAAGAATTTGTTAAACAAGAACAAGAGTTGTTAATACAATACAAGAAGCGTAAGAAAGTGCTAGTAGAACATTGAACATATCACATGACCCTCTGAAGAACCAAGAGGAGGAGTGCAAAAGAATTCTTAATTTTTCACTCAAGTGGAAGGAGATCATGAGATTGTGCTCAAATATCATGAAGTGAAAAAAAACAAGATCAATTAGATGTCAAGAGGAAAAATCAACATTAGTTAAAGATTTTCTAGTATCATGTACATCTCCTTCTCAATCCAATAATCAACATATAGCCACCCAAGAAAAGGAAGTGTCAATAATTAAAGAACAAAAACCCCATTTTAAAATGAATCTCAGTAAAAGAAGAGATGGACAGTTTGAAAATCTAGAAATATGGATTAGATATGTATGCATTGAAGGTATGGATGTAATCTATTTTTAAATTGAGAAGTATTTCCTCACAACCCACATAGTTGCAACCTTAGCTCATACAAAGGCAATAAACTTGCTACATCCAATTCCACCTGCGTACCCAATCTTAAGAGAGCAAGTCAAGATCGACCTCTCTCAAACAATTAGGAAGGTGTCGAATGCGAATCATATGTATATTGTTGATTATTTAAGATTATCCCAATGATTTGTATATGGTGTCCTATGGAAGGATTCTTTCCTAAAAACAAGCTAAAATTTAGGTACATCTTTGAAGCTTTGCCTCTTTAGCTGAAAATTTATCTCTTTATTTCCAAATTACACATAAAAGGGAAAATAATAGCTCTTGTACCTTAAGAGGGAATGTATTAATGGTAAGCATTGACTCAAATACCCTCTTGTAGCTACTCCAAAGAATTAAGAGTTGACTTTTTAGATACATGGTCAAAGTGTTACCATTAGTGTCTATGTGAAAGACAAAATGGCCATCAAGCACTTTTGTATATGTATGTTCTAAAAAACATATAGTTGCATGGTCAGCCACAAACTATAATTGAGACCATTAAGTTTTCAAACTTGCATATAGCAAATTCATGCTCTTTGGTCCTTCGGTTTCCTTTGTTTTTGCAATTCTACACAAACAAGTACAAAGAGTGGTTGGGACATTGTCCAAATAGATACGCTACACTATGAGGACATGGGAAGCTTCTCTTCACTAGTATTAGAGTAGTTTTGCATGAAAACACATAGATTTTCAACAATCTGCATAGTGTGACCAAAACCTGCAACCTACACAGCACTTCAACAACTTGAAGACTTATGAACAAGGTGGCAAACAAAGCGAAGACCTTAGCATACCTTCTCATATGAGTCACCAAAGTCACCATTGGTGTTGTTCACTATGTGCAAGTGAGGACCTCAACAATAAATGCAAAGTCATCTCGATATTCTCTCAATAGTCACATAAGTCATGTTCTTTCTCACTCATCACATTGCTTGTTATGTAGGTGCATTGGTATTCACCATTGTCCATTGCCACTATGTTACATGGTGTGTCAAGATCCCCATAAAAATTTTCAAGTCGTTTAACCATTTTCCATAAACCTTATATATTTTTTGTGAATTTTAATAAATAAAGAGTTGTATATAGCATCCGTATTTGTGTTTGTATGCTTCATCGTTAAGGGAAGAATATTCCCTCAAAAAATATACAAAAGAAGAGAAATTTTGAGTAGATTATTTTACATTTTTAGAGTTTTCAAAATAAAAAAGGGGTGCCTATGAGGAAGCCACTATTTAAAAAAACAAAAGCCTCATTACTAAAGAATTTTTGTTAGTGTGAGTAAGAGAGCTCTTCTTCTTGAGAAATTCATGCATAAGCTATCATGGATTCTTGTTAAATTATTCTTTCTTGATTTCTTTTTTTTTTGAGAGTCCAATGAATAGGAAACACGCTCACACACGTGAACTCATAAGGTAGAGGCACCCATCTTATGTCCAACCAAGACTTGAACTTAGGACTTCCTCCCAGAGACTCAAGGTGTCAAACCACTAGGTTATGGGGGCTTGAAAAATTATTTCTTGATTTTTGATGTGTGACACTTGCTTCATTTTGTGTCTATTGTCATTGGACTAAGTGTTTTTTTGTCTATTCTCACGATTACAAGTTGTTTGTTGCTAGCTTTCCATGTCTATTGATATAACATGTCTATTTTCATATAAATTTAGAGATGTATATGAAATTCTATTTTAACTTGACTACATCTTGTAGATCTACCACTTGTTAGCTTTGAAATGAGCCATCATATACTGAATTTGGACAACTCACAAGAGAGATATGGCCCTTTTTCCAATAAGTTCTCCTTTTGATCCGACAACACTTTTAAAATTATATCACCATGATCTAAGAGAATTTATGTCGGAATGGCCATGGTAATAATTTTTTCACTTTGGTTGGGAGCTCATATTTGGATAATAGGTAAGTTCATGGTTTTTCACATGGAGCTTGTCAAGATCATGTAGATCCATCCCATCTTGTTATTGCCATCAATTACAACTAGGTAGAGATCTAATCTTAGTGGATTTTGACAAATCAAAAGTGCATGTGCACGCCATGTACTACACACAGGCATTTTTTTGTGCCATTATCAGAGAGAGGCACAATCATGCCTTGGTAACTTACATGATGGATTGTGAAGTGTACAGGTAAGTCAGCTTGTGCTTATAAATGCTTGCTTGTTAAGTAGATCTTATCGATTCGATGCATGAAGTCCCACTTTTTACAATTTCTTTTACCTCTATGGGTAGGATTAGGTGTTAATAGTGGAAAAATCTCATTGGTGAGTAGAATTCTAGTTTTTCAACATCGGTCGCATAGATATTTTTACTTCGTTTCTCTTTTTTTTTTCTTTCCTTTTGAATTTGGAATATCTTTTACACATGGGTGTCACTTGGCAAATAACACATAATTGGAAATGGCTTTGGATGGAATGGATTGAATAGAGTTGTATTTGGGTTGCTCTTGCATGCACATTGTTTAGAATCACCTTTTGGGATAACAAAATCAACAAATTAGGAAAATTTCACGGTTATGAGCGTAAAGAGCTTAGGAAAATCTTCATTTCTCTCTTCTTCCTTCTTCGCTTCCTCTCTTCGCTTCATTTCTACTCTCCTTCTCCTTCCCCAAATTCCTCTCCCTCTCCTATTTTTTGTATTTCTATTATTTCCTCCATCTCTCCATCTTTCTCTCTTTCCTTTCCCTCCTCTTCTTCCCCCTCTTCCTTTGCTTTTTCATTGTCCCTATTTTCCATCATGTTTTTTCCATCTACCTCTATTTCCGTTTCGTATTTGCCTCTCAACCCTCTTCCTCTTCCCTTGTCTTATTTATCCTACCTTTTTTTTCCTCCTCCGTCCTTTCCTCTATCTCTTTCGCTCTTTCCCTTCCCTTGGTTTCTTTCTTACCCTCTTTATTATCTTATTCTTCTCCATATTCCTTCTTTCCTTTCATCCAACCCTTCTTCTTCTTCTCTCTCTCTCTAGTTCTTCCATCATTCCACCTCTTTCATCTCTCTTCCCTCCTGTTCTACTTCCCTTCTTCCATCGTTTTTCTCCTTCCTTCGCTTCTTCCTCTCCACCTTTTCTCATTCCCTTCTCCCTTTCCCCATTGTTTTTCTCCCACCTTTTCCACCCGTTGTGTTAAAACTGTTCTTTCTTCCCCTTTGTTATCCTTAAATCTATCTTTCCCAAAATCCTTCTTTCCCCTCTTTCAAATCTCCATCATCCTCTTCCCTGTCTTCTTTCCTTCCTTTTTCTTTTTCCTCTTGCCTCTCCCTTTTCAACCTTCTTACCCTACCTTCCATCTTCCTCTCTCCTCCCATCTTCCCTTTCTCTTATTTCCATCCTTCGTTGCGTCCTGCCACCCTCCCTCTTCACCTCCTTTCTCTCACTATTGCGCCCACATGAGACCCTTCATCCCATCCTATACCAGTTTCTCGATCCTAAGCTTCTACACTTGATGAGTGAGTCACTCTAAGCAATCTTGACGGTGCTATAGGTAGGCAACATGGGTGGCTAAGCCATACAAGCCAGCAGGTCGACATTACTTAGAGGTGAATGCAACTGCTTTTTTTATCTCGAGTTTGCTAAAAAAACGAAAAATCTGTGTCATCCCGATAAGGAGCAAGGGGATTATACACATTAAACATGCACTCGAAGCAATGGAAAAAGCAGATCGCATAAATGCGATTGAGTAGTCTTTTATGTCTTGTTTATTGCACTCTACGCTCTTTTGAACATGTTCATGTGTGTATTATTTTTCTGATGGTTGCAAACCCGAGGGAAGCATCATGTTGGTGCCAACACGACCTTGATATAAGAAGGTAAGGAGGCATAAGTATTGATAGAAGTGAGCGACAATAGCCTTCACCTTCTAACAATATCCAATCAGAATGATGAAAAGGCTCTTGTTGATACAAGCTATAAAAACTTGTAGCATACCTTGATTAAAAGAAGAAATAGGGTCGAAATGGTGGCTAGTCCTAACAGATTTGGCTGAAAAAGGCTCATCACCATGATGAAGAAATAGTAGTAAACATACATATCCAATTGGAGTGATATGAGAGGATGAAATGATTCTTCTAACAAGGAACTCTTTTGTGCCTCCTAACTAGGAGAAAGATAGTGCAAAAGCAAGTGGAGTTGCTATTTAAGGAAGATACTTGCCACAATAATGTAAGAAGTCTAATCATTTGAGGGGCTAATGCTAGTCTTTTTTGTGGCCTTGTTTAACCTTATTATAGATTTTAGAGCAATGTCAGTGTGATGATAACTAAGCATCAATGTCTGTTGAAGACTACCAAGGGAAAGAGAGTAGTTTTAGGTTGCATGCATTTCATCTCAAAGCTACATTAAGGATTGGGCAACACATAAAGAAACAAAACAACCTTTTCAAGGATTAATTGATTCATTAAAATCTAACTTGAGATCTACATGAAGGAGGACTACTTTTTTAACTCTAATCAACAAAAAGGGGAATAGGCCAATCTAAGATGAAGAATGAAATAAGTGGTGGCTTGAGCGAGCCTCATCTTAGGTAATGAAGTTGGAGTTAACGTTGACTTGCACCTCTCGGACAACAATTCAAAACCCCAAACCTTACCCCATTGACCAAGTTTCATTGAAATTAAAATAAGAAGTTCGAATTGCCCCACACCAAATGCTCTTAAGAAATCAACGTGGCCATGAAATATGAATCTATCAGAAAGGAAGTGAAAGGTTAGGTGGGGGATTGGCAAGCTTATTTGAGGATTTGAAAGATCTTGGACTCTACTTGTGTGATTGGAAAAGGAAATTTGTTTCCATATGCTTGAAATAAATTGTTGAGAAAATGCATGAGCATATCTTGAAAGGGATGCAAAGTTCTTGGAAAGTTCTTAAGTGTGCAAAGTGAAATTTGGTTTAGCACTTGAAAAGGACAATGTATTTTGAGGTATCTTTACTTTCTCATTCACTTGAAAAGAATTATGTTTCTCATGAGCAAATTGTCTTAATGAGTCTTTTGAAGAGCACAAAAGCACATTGTAAAGCAAGTGTTTGATTGATTGTGGGTCTTTATCTTGGGAAGTATTTGCGTACTTAAATGCTTTAAGTTTGAAATCTAAATTGATCTTGTGCTCATCGACTTCAAAGCATTGGCTTTGAATTGTATTGAGGTTGAAAGTTTTAATTGTCTTTGTGCATGTGACTTGTTTTTACCTTACTAGATCCACATAGACATCATTGTATATGCATATTAGATTCGACCAAACCCTAGGCCCATGAAATTATCACATTCAGCCTCATCTAGTAGTGAGTTAGAACTTGATTGGAATCAAATGCTAGCATTTGAGGACACGAATGGGAATCCAATCGATCCTAAAAAAGCAATCCCATGGAGTTGGGATTATCACAAAATCTTGTAATTTCAAAATTATACCTCTCACATGGTAGGCATCTACCTGTAAGGCCTGAATCGACAAGTGGTTAGGCTTAAAAGCCCAAATTTCTTGACAATTGCCCAACACCCCATGGTCAAATTCAAAGATGAACAATACAAGAAAAAAGATGGGGTTGTTTAGATTCTCATGCATGATCATGACCATACAAACAACAGAGGCAAGATAGTGTTTGAAGCAAACACAAGTAATGAGGACGTAGGAGTACCTAAGATCCAACTATTCCAAGAGAAGGAATGATGCTTGTTGATGCATTTAAACTCACCTACTTGAAATTTAAACGTTTTGGAAGGTTATTTATGTGAAGAGGCTAGCCTAAAAAAATATTGGTCCAATAATGGTGTAACCCTTCTTAAAAAGAAAGTGCTAGTATATGTATTTCATAGTAGGTTTGTTTGAAGCATACTACTTGAGATCAATGATAAATCTGGGAACACCTATTGGGAGATCATTGAGCTTGATAGATCATTCACTGGTCCTAATCCTCAACCTTCAGGGGGCAAAAATGCAGGCATTGGTGGATCAAACTTACAAGTAAATGGATATAGACTAGTGAATCCACTTGACAATCCTACTGACGAGGTAAACCCTAGGTTTTTGATATCGCTACATACATATGTATGAATCATCAATAAAATCCCTTGTGTCCCATAAGTACATGTACCTCTTTAGACTTCTTAGACCTAGGTGAGTCTACTACGACTTTGATTTTATTCTTGCGAGTAGATATTTCATGCTTAGAGATAATATGCCCAAGATTTAACCCTATCATACCATGAAGGAACACTTCTCTAGTTTAAGAACACTTTATATATATTGCACTTTTCAAAGATCTAACTTAAGTTGGGTATGTGATGACTTCTAAACTTGGAGTGTTCATAGAGATCATCAACATACACTTGAATCCATTCTCATAGAAATTATTTGAATACATGGTACATGAGATGCTAAAAGGAAGTCAGTGCATTTGTAAGCCCAAAGGGAAATACCCTAAATGCATAGATTCTTTGTTCTATTGTTAAAGAAATCTTGTGATGGTATTTGGGGGTAACATATACTTGATTGCATCAATAAAATCCATCTAAGAAGGTATAAACTTCTTTTCCTACCACATGTTCCAATAAGTGGTTTGTTATATTTAAAGGATAATGGTCCCTTATTGTCGATTCCTTGAATTGCTTTAGGTTGATAGACTCTTGGAGTTTACCATTCTTCTTGCAAACAATGAATATGCGTGACGCCCATTTGGTGTGCTTGATTTCATATATGAAGCCAACTTGTATAGCTTGTTGATCTCTTCCTTAATCTTTTTGGAATAGTTCTGATTATAATGTGTATGGCCTTTTCTTGACCGGCTTAGCTTCACTCATCATAGGCATTATATGTGAGGAAATCTTAGGTTCATGCCTTTCAAGTCTTTGTATGACAATGTAAATATGTATTGATATTCTCGTAAAGGTTAACCAATATAACTTCTTCTTCTTTGGTCAAGTAATTTGCCACTTGTGTATAGAGATCTTCTCCATTTTCATACTAGTCTCTTTGTTGTCATAGCATTGGCTTGGAACTACCTCTCTTCTTGACATTCCAATTTGAGTCTTTTGCTCCTCAACTGAATAATTTTTTAAGTTCTGTGGAGCTTCAAAGGTAGATCCCTCTTTGTCTTTTTCATCTTTTTGTGTAATCATCTTCTTTTGCCCGATTTGATATGCATCCTCTATGTATGCAATTGTTTTAGGTTGTCCTTCCTACTTTTTTGAAGCAATTTTTATTTGACATTTGAAATTATTGTTGGTTCCTTGGGTTGCCTTTTCCACTTCTTGATCTCTTTTTCCCTTGTATTTTTCTCTTCCTCCACTTCTAGTTCCTTGAGAACTCTAACCATGAATACATCATATCCTTCCTCATCACAAAATGTAATTAGTGTTTGTTCATTTACAACACCATCCAATGTGGCTAAGATCGCCCAATCATAGGATTCATAGCCTTCATCAATAGGTCACATAGGAATATACATTGATTTCTCCAATTTGCACTCATTCTTGTCTAGAGTCTTTTTCCTTCTTCTTGTCTGACCTTCTCTTTGTGATATCTTTCACATCCCCTCATTTATCCAATCTTTGCTACTAATATTTATTCGCTAGTTGAATTTGCATCCTTATTTCATTTGCATTACAATGGATTGCATTCCATGGAGGTGACATATCTCTATATGAATCCGAAATAAAGCTGATGTGTGTAGTTATGTATTGGTGTTCTAGATGCATCGCATTGCCTCCCTGATCTTGGATGACTTTCAACTATCGTGGCAAGGGTCTGCCTAACATTAACTCATAATTGCTAGTTTTCCAAAACTCACATATAGTAAGTGTATGCTCAATTTATATCCCATAAGTTTTGAGAATGAATCCGTCTAACATACCTAAAGTTTTGTCCATGTTACCACTTGACAATTGAAGTTTCATTTTGGTTAGCCTCAAAGCAGATTTAACCCATTTATCCCATAGAGCCTTGGTGGCTATGGATACGTCCACAAATGATTCTATGATGGCTTTGGTAGTGGAGTCATTGAAAGTGATTGGTGTTCAAGCATCCCTTTCATAATCTTCGCTATACTCACCGAATACTCAATGGAATCTATTGTCATGCAAATAATAGCAATGGAAATGTGCCTATGGGAAATATCTCTTTTGGCGTCAACAACAACAACAACATGCGCAACAAAACAAAACCAATTAATGGCTCATTTGGCTTAGAATCAACACTAACATGGCATCGAAGCTATGAGTTGCTCTTTGACTGTAATCTCAACAAGCCTATCACATTGCCTCTCAAGGATGATAGAGTCTAGGAGGGGGGAGTTGTTGGCAAGTGAATAAGACCAAGATTAAAGAAGGGTACCAAAAATTTTTTGCTTATGGAAAACATGAAACATATATTGGAAATGAAGCTAAGCAATAAGAAGAATCACAAGGAGTGCAAGGCTGTGGAGACATCACTCATTTCAAATATGCATTTCAAGACAATTACTATAAATAGGAAGATCATTTAATGTAAGTTGCTCCACTTTTTTCAACGCTAAGGAGTAATTGATTATTTGTAGCATTAGCCTATACACCTAGGTTTTGTTAGGATTTTTCAAATCTCAAATCAAGCTTCAAATGAGTCCAAGGGACTATTTTTACGTTTGTAGGATAATTAAGTATGAATAGGGTCAATCTTCTAAGTATAAAACACAATAACCCCAAGTTGTAATCATTTTTTTGGAAGTCCTTTTTGAAGAAAGCTCTTGGAAATCTCATGCATCTTGCTTGTTGAGTACTTTCTCTCATTACTTTCTTCATTTGAAACTTTTTGGGTTTCATTGAGGTGACCCAAACCCAATTCTACCCTTTAGGATTTTTTTGCATGCCTTTGTGTGCTTGTTTCTCTCTATTTTGTTTGTCTTTGTGGTGATTTGCCATATCTTGTTTTTGTTTGTGTTTGTGGTGGTTTGCCATATCTTGTGGCTTCTAGCCTTTATGTAGGCATATCTTCATACACTTGATTGGGTTTGGTACTCGAATTGACAAGTTAATTGTTATCCACACCACTTCATGCAAATTAATCATTACTTGGCATTGTGTTTGTGGGCCTACAACACCGCCCATCTCATTTGAAGATGTCAAGCATGAAAAGATCTACACATTCCATGTTCAATCACAATAGATAAATAACTCCATGCAAAGAAAATGCAGATTGTGTATTTTTGAAAAGTGTGCCTACCTTGTTTTGGAGTTCCTTGCATCCGTATCATGCTCTGAATGCCTTGGCAACAAGCCTCTATACTCGTTTATACCTTGTAGATACCAAATTCTCACTCCAAAACCCATGTACGAGCAAAGGATAACGAAAAAATTGGAAAGAAGACTCGTGCACGAATTTTGAAAAGCACTCTCTTGCAAATGACCAAAAGTATAGAAAAATGCGTCTAAAGAAATGCAAATATATAGATAGTAAATGTGATTGTTGGCTGATCAAAATACTTAGGTATATCTCATGGACCCAATGATAAAATGAATAGGATTGTAGTGTGTTGTTGGTTGAAGTATCTAAGTATTAGGAATCTCTAATACGAGTAAGGCAATGAATCGTAATGGTTTAGTTGAACAACTGACTACCTTTGGATATTTGAACCATTGTCTAAGTGATCATTAACCCTTTTTGAAAGTTGATTAATTATTACCTTATATGAAAATTTCATGGTCGTTTCCAAAAAATAATAACTGTTCGTATGGAATAGTTTAATGACTCAATGAATTATTGGGTGAATCGTCCATCATAACATCAAGGCCATCATTGAATACATTTAGTGGTGTACTTGTGGCAATTTATGACCTGCAAAGTGCGTGAGGAGGTAATGTGAGTAAGTGGTTGATCCTTATATGATGAAACACTATCGAGGAATTATAACATTGTTTAATATTCATGCTATTCACTTCTCTTAGTGTCTAGAGGAAGAGGTGCATTTTGCTAGTAATTTGGATGGGTATTTTTCTTTAGACTTCTCTATTGTAACCTTAGCTGCTTTACCTACGGGGCAAAAGAAATTTGGGGCTTGTTCAAGGATATACGAAGTCTCCTCCCCCATCTTTCAAGAAATGTGTCTTTGGTCTTGTCAACTTTGACAACTCAAATGTGTGAATATACTTTTTGAAAGATTTTTGTTCAGGTTACATAGCTACTTGATTAGTCCTTGATGTGAGTGGTATTGCTTTTTTAATGTAGGTATATCTAGTAATTGATGATGATAAAATGGGGTGGTAGGGTGCAATGACATGGTCATACTTTGATTATTGAACTCCAACTCCCACCTAGAATTTTTTTTATGTTATATGATCATTGCTTCTTGGGATTCCCTTAGGTTTCGGTATCTCTTTGGAGCAGCAGTGCAATTGGGTCTTAGCTAGACTCGAAAGCAAGCTTAACTATTGGAGAGGTATGCAAATCAATCTTGCTGGATGCGCGCGATGGTTATCAACACGTTCCTCATTTCATCGACCATTTACTTCCTCTCCTACTGGAGACTGAAAGAGCAAGAGTTGTCTAAACTGGAAAGCAATTGCAGAAACTTCCTTTGGACGGGTGACCACAACAGGAGGGGGGTGCCTAAAATCAAGTGTTCCATCTTCACTACCCAAAGAAATAGTGGGGGCCTTGGCATCTTGGACATTGGGTGCATGGCTAACAAACTTGCCGCAAAATGGATGATTAAGGCTTGGTGCAATGGGGAGGCATCGTGGGCCAAGTTGATCTTCAGAAAGAAGAATGCACTAACTTTCTTGGGATTCCCGAATTGGAAGAACCTTGACATTCTGACCCTTTTGTTTTCCTCGATCCCAGTTTTCCCAAAAGGCTCGAATCTTGTGTGCTCCCTATGGAAGAGTTGGAATAAACTCAAAATCTTCACAAGAATCAGTGAAGATTGGAAGTGGGCGGCCGACATCAAACAAAATGACTCTATCTGGTTTCCGATCCATGGCATCCAGAATGTGGAATCGTGGAATATTTGAAACACCAAGAGGCTATGGAACAAAGGCTTCAAAAAATGGAAACATCTTTGGAAACAAGACACCAACCAGTGGATCCACTTCGGGGATGTTGACCCTAGCCTCAACATTACCTATGAAGAATGGAATACTGTGCAAAGCAGATGTCTTGCCTCGGACCGCTCGAAGATTCGTCTCCTCATGGGACACAACCAGTCAAGCCCATTTGGGCTCCGATGGCACAATGGTAATTGCCTAACAAAAATCCCAAACATCAAAGATACCACTGATTATCAGGTCAACCTCAACAGGAAGTGGTGCCTATCATGGACGCGACTTTGGTGGATCATGAAGTTCATGGCTATTTGGCACCCTCTCATAGAAATCAAGAAATATGTCCTCCTTTGGTAGATTCTTCATCGTGGGATTTGGACCAACCTAAAGGCTAGCAAAATTTGTGGGGCGCCTCCTTGGTGTAAGCACTACTACCGGTCCATTGAAGATGTTGCGCACATCTTCTTTACTTGTCCCAACTCCAAGAGGATCTGGCAAATTGTCGGAAAGAAAATTAGACTTCAGAAACATATAAGTTGGAAACAAGCTCTACTGGGAGAAGCGATCGGCTGCTCCGCAACTCTCTGAATGCCATCAGAGGGGAGGCCCTATGGAAGATCTGGCGGGAAATATGTGCTTATAACTTTGGCGACTCCCCCAAAGAGTGGTCGATTGAGAAATCTCTATTCTTCCTTGGAAAAAGAATCGCTAATTATAAGAAATCCCCCCCCCCCCTTCAGGCATCATCAAGTGCTCCTTTTGATCAACAACAAGCTTAAACCCAAAAGGGTCCCTCACGAGGGTGATGAGAGGGTGATTAACCTTCTTTGTAATGGCATCTAAACCTTTAATATCTACCCCTGCTCTGTGGGATTTGGGGGGTCCCATGGGCACTAGTGCCCTTCACTTGTACTTTTCTTTTAATTAATACAAGTCCGAGGGAGTAGGCTAAGGCCGAACTTCCTTTATTAAAAAAAAAAACCCTTTAATGATGTCTTAGGATATACATTGGTGTGGTTGGTCAAATGACATAGATGATCTTCAATCTTAGGCCAAGTAGTACGTGTTTTTGTGTGTGTCTATGATCCCGAAGACCTGTTATGAATGGAGCGGTGAAGTATGTAGCTTATGTTTGGAAATTACTTTGATATATGTGGCAGCATATATGACAAGTTGTTATGTAGTGACATGTCTCCCTTTGAAAGTAGTGAAAAGGATGTATCTTGGATGGACTCGATTACATAAATTGATGTATAATAATGATAAATGCAAGAAACTTTGAGCATAGATGGGAAACGGGAGGAGTTAACCTTGATGGGATTCCACAAAGGATTTTATGACCCTCTACATTAGGCTTAATTAATTTGTTTTCACCATATAAGGGATAGATTTAAAATGCCTATTAATATGATGATAGGTTGGCATGGGGATCGAAAATATGGGAAAATTGTATGCAAAGAATAATATACTTCATCATTTTATATAGAAGTAGTAATGTATAAAAATGAAAGATTTAGGAAAATGATTGACTATAGTTTGTTAAGCTATTACATGGTTTTTTGGTTTCAAATGTGTGCACTATGAGATGGAAACCTTGAACACTATGAGATGGAAACCTTGAACTTGTCGACATTTGAGCTAAATAATAAAAACTTATGAGCATGGTGGTCAAATAAAGATGGTGTGGCGTGATGGAAAGAAGTGTATTATGATAGTGTTTATATGTGGAAAATCTCCATCCGAACCTAGCTGCATTCTCTATTTTGGATTTTCCTAATTGATTGACAATGTGATGATTAAAGAGTTTTGAATGGTACTGATTTATAAAACTATCATTAAGATGAAAAGGATAAATATAATATAACCTTGGGTGATTTTTCGTTCTTTTACTGGTTTAGATTGCATATGGTTTTGTGAAAAATTGGACCCATTAATGAAAATATTTTTTGAGTATGTGTATAAAAGGAAACTAAGCAAAAATAAGAAAGTAATCTTTACCACTTTCTCAAAAATATACATTTTTTCTTTTTGTTCTTTTCACGTAAATTGAAGTTTGTGTCAATTCGCAAAATGAGGATGTAGGTGTTTGAGTGCTATAACCAATACATTAAAGCATTTCCACTTAATGATGTTGGTTGTGTGATTTAGAAGCTTTATTCTTGGTGGATGATGGTACTAGTTGAGCTAAATTGATTGTGTGAGGAATATGAATTTGTATGGAAGATATAAAACTCCGTATTCAAGTTACGATGAAGGTTAATTTGAGTTTTAGCTATTGGTTTAATCTGAATAATGTATTTTTTTTGTACTGGTTTTTAATTACATGTGGGAAATGGACTTATTGGGCATTGTTCATATAAATATCGACCCTATAGACATGGGTCCAAGTTTCTATGCAAGGTTATCAGAAAAATATTTTGTGAATAATGAAAAGAAGGATTTTTTGCTTGGGCTTCTATAGTTTTGGTTGACAAGAACCTAACAACAATAGTTGTTTTGGTTTTTGGTTATACCTTGTAATGCACTAGGGAGTAGATATATATAAAATGATTGATCTAATATTCATATTCAAAAGACAAGAATGGTCCAAACGTGTGGTATGTTTTGGATTGAAGATGGTATGTTGAAGTGACCCATTAATGATAAAATGCTACGAGTGGTGTTTATAAACTTCATACTTGCAATATAAAATGAAAAATAATTTTATTTTTCACATACTCAGATACACATGCGTGCCATTAATATTCTTGGGGGATATGTTGAAGCAAGATTCAACACATTGAGAGGTTTTTGTTTGTTGGTAGTGATTGTACGATATGAATTTATGATCTTGATGAAGTGGTTGAATTAACCGGTTGAATATGGGATTTCATATTTTGTTGGAAGTTGATTGAAAAGGCTATGAGGCTGCTATTGCTTCTATTATGCAAAGATTGTTTTTCTCTCGAAGTAAATATCACTCTAAATGTTTATTACCTTTTACTTTGCTATGCCCAAAGCGTAACCCTTTTGACAACTACTGACATGAGTTAAAGATAAGAAATGTACTGAGAAGTGTAGAAAATTGGTAGATACACATCATAAACTTACTTATGACAAAGTAGACAATATGACAATGAATTTTATTATAAAAAATCCTAGTCATCCCCAGAAGTATGCCAATAATATCAGTTAACATACCATATTTAAGGATACCCACAAATAGAGAAGCTAATCCCAAAAACAAAGGTTCTTTATTTGGGGAATTCTCTAGAAAAGAAGAGAGAAGACTCTGAACCAAGAGCAAAGGAAGAAGCATATCTAGTATAATAGTAATCTTACGATATTAGGACTTATGTGTAAGTCCTTGGTGGAGTGGCCTCGATGTGCTGATGTATTGCTTTATTGAGTAGTTAGATCACTTATGTAACTTACTCTATAATAGAATCCATTGTTTCTTTACCATCATATGTGTCATCGAGAGTCAAGTATTTAGTTATGTCTTTGTTTATTTGTGTGGTATGATTGTGGATCTTGATTAAGATTCTACATGTACTCTTTAGTTCACAATTGACTTCCCAAGTTTGAAGTATTATTATTTGTGTATTTAGAAAAGTTAAGTTAATATGGAGTGCATAGAAGTTCAGATTAGGAAGTTATGTCAATGGAATGAAGTTTTTCTACAACCATGTGTTGTGCATAAAGTTATTGAAATAGCAAATAGTTCAGAGTGTAAGCTAGCAACCAATTCTTTGAGAAGGATTGAGTGATGTCCTAACCATAGCCTTGTAAGAAAGTAAACTATCCAATTTTGTGTGAGGGTTAGAGGGTAAGAGGACCTTAGCATCATATATTTGAATTTGGCTAAATTGTCCAAAAATAGTCCACAATAGACTTGATAAACTTCTTCAAGCGTGGCAACATAATGTTAGAGTTCGAGGTCAAGCACATGAATGACACAAGGAAGAAGAACAAGCTTGGATCACAACACATATAGAATGTATTATCAAGTGAAATGTACAAAGATAAGTGACCCATTAGGGTTATATGTGTATATACAAGCCGGGGGGGAAACCTCCTAAAGAGGGAAAAAAGTGCCTCGATGGTCCTAAGTGTGTCACACACATCACTACTAAAATATATCAACGAATTCCCCCTCAAAGTGATGCGATGAACAAGGAGTTGACACTCATGTATAAGGAAGTTGCAAGCCATGTGGAAAGAGATCAATCCACAAAAGCAAGTAAGCCCAAAGCTCTGTGAAAAGCTTCAAACTTCTCCCTAGCAAGAGCCTTTATGAAAAGGTCTGCAACATTATCATGTGTGGGCACATAACCCAAATTGATCTCTCTAGCAGAGAACCTCTCCCTAACATAATGATAGTGCACCTCAATGTGCTTTGTGCGAGCATGGAACACATGGTTCCTTGCAATTGCCAGTGTGCTCTAGCTATCAGTGAAGATGGAGGTGGTAGAAGTCTCACCAACACCCAAACAGCCAAAAGGCATCTGAGGCACGCACACTCAACAATAATTGGTGGCCACAATATTCTTCTTCTTACTCAACCAAGATATGCATGAACTGCCAAGCATGAAGCAAAAACCATTGGTGGAGATGGGAGTGTCATAGCAACCAGCCCAGTTTTGTTGGAGTTAGACGTCTGCGGAAGCATGCGAACAACACAAGGAAGAAGAAGAAGCTTGGAGCACAACACACAAGGCTGAAGGTATTACTAGAGAATGTACAAAGATAAGTAGCCCATTAGGGCAATAGGCGTATATACAAGCCGGGGGAAAAAACCTCCTAAAGAAGGAAAAAAGTGCCCCGGCGGTCCTAGAGTGTTCACACACATCACTACCTAAATATATCAACAAATCCCCCTGGGAGTGATGCGGTGAACAAGGAGCTGGCACTCATGTATAAGGAAGTGCCAAGCTATGTGGAAATCACTCCACAAAAGGAAGTAAGCCCAAAGCTTTGCGGAAAGCTTCAAACTTCTCCCTAGGCAGAGCCTTCGTGAAACGGTCTGCAATGTTCTCCTGGGTGGGCACATATGCCAAGCTGATCTCCCCAGCAGAGAACCTCTCCCTGACATAGTGATAATGCACCTCAATGTGCTTAGTGCGAGCATGGAACACAGGGTTCCTCGCAACTGCCAATGCGCTCTGACTGTCAGTGAAGATGGTGGTGGCAGAATACTGGCCAACACCCAAATCAGCCATAAGGCGTCTGAGCCACACACACTCAACAGTCGTTGTGAAAGTTGCCCTATACTCAGCCTCACAACTGGAAGTGGCCACAGTAGGCTGCTTCTTGCTCAACCAAGATATACATGAGCTACCAAGCATGAAGCAAAAACCACTGGTGGACACACGAGTGTCATAGCAACCAGCCCAATCTGAGTCAGAAAAAGCATGCAAATCTGGCGGTAGTGATCCCCCCTTGGGATAAAACAACCCAAGTAGCCGAGTACCACTCAAGTAGCGAAAGATGCGCTTAACCGCCTTCCAATGCGTGACTCGTGGGCAATGCATAAACTTGCTCATGTGTGAGACAGCAAACTGAATATCTGGCCGAGTAATGCATAAGTAAATCAAGCATCCAACAGCCTGCTGATAGAGAACAGCATCAAATGCATCTCCAGCATCATGAAGACTCAATCGTAAACCAGTCTCCATAGGAGTGGCAATAGGCTTACAGTCTTCAAGGCCAAAACGCTGCAATAATGTGTCAATATATTTCGTTTGACACAAAGCCATTCCACCATCAACTTGCATAAATTGAATGCCCAAATAGTGATGCAAATGCCCCAAATCAGACATCTCAAATGAGGCATGCAAATCAGCCTTAAAATCAGCAATATGCTTCTCAATAGGACCAGTGAGCAGCATGTCGTCTACATAAACAACAATGATCAGAAGCACATCATTAGCACGCTTAACATATAAGGTGCTTTCAGTTGGACTGTTCTCAAAACCATGTGCAATCAGATAGGCATGTATCTTCTCATACCAAGCACGTGGTGCTTGCTTTAAACCATATAACACCTTCTTTAACATGCACACCTGGTTTTCATGCCCTTTCTGCACAAAGCCACGGGGCTGAAAAACATACACTTCTTCATGCAAGTCACCATTCAAAAATGTTGTTTTAATGTCCAACTGATGTACATTCCAACCATGATGGGCTGCAAAGTGCACAAATGCTCCGAACAGTAGTCATACGGCATGTAGGTGCAAAGGTCTCATCAAAATCAATGCCTCTTTCCTGCGCATAACCCTTTGCAACAAGCCTAGCCTTATACCTGTCAACTGTACCATCAGGTTTACGCTTCAGCTTGTATACCCACTTAGTGCCAATGGCCTTCTTGCCAAGAGGCAAGTCACATAAAGACCATGTACCATTCTTCATTATAGCATCATATTCAGATTGCATAGCAGCCATCCAATTTTCTGAATTATGTGCTTCATCAAAAGAAACAGGCTCATTCTCATCACAGAGACTAGATGCAGCCATAGCATAGCAATCTGATGCAAAGGAGGCACTATGAGAGCCTAAACAAGTACGATATGACAAAGGTGCATCTAATCTGTTGTCACGCAAAGTCTGCACCAGCCATTTTGGCATAGTTTTTGCCTGCTCAATATGAGCTCTCTCATCAGCAAGTGCATCATGTAAATCTGCATCAGAAAAGGAATGATTTGCATCATCATATGAAACCTGCAAAGGCTGAGAAGTTGCCTCATTAGGACCAGCACTAGACTGTCCACCTGTAAAAAGAGGCATCAAAGTATCATACATGTCTTTGGAGCTAACAGATGTCTCCTTAGTACATGAAAGCAATGGCTGAATAGCATCTTCCACAAATACAATATCACGGCTAACCAGAATGCGTTTAGTCTGTGGATGATACAGACGATAGCCTTTACTTTCAGAACTGTATCCAACAAAAATACATTTAACTGCTTTATCATCCAATTTTCTGCGATGTTGTTCAGGCACTAATGCATATGCCAAACAACCAAAAACACGAAGATGAGCAACAGATGGCTTGCAGTCATGCCAAGCCTCACATGGAGTGATAGAATACAGTGCTTTAGTGGGACACCTGTTCAGTACATATGCTGCACACATGACAGCCTCAAGCTAGAAACTATGAGGTAAAGCCTGACTCTTGACCATACACCTCGCCATCTCCATGAGAGACCTGTTCTTCCGTTCAGCAACTCCATTCTGTTGAGGTGTATACGGCATTGTACACTGGTGTTTTATCCCACGTTCAGCCAGAAATGCATTAAAATCTGAAGACATATATTCTCCCCCTCGATCAGAACAGAGGGTGCCCATTTTACATGCTGACAGATTTTCAGCCAAAACCAAAAACTGTTTGAAGCACATGAACACTTCGGACTTTGCTTTGAGTGGATATACCCATGCATGCCTGGAAAAATCATCAATGAAAGTCATGAAGTAAAGGTAATTTCCAAAAGAGGGTGTCTGCATAGGACCACAGACATCACTATGTACAAGCTGCAATTTCTGCGTAGCCCGAACTGAACCATCTTTTGGAAAGGAAGAACGCTGCATTTTGCCCAAAATAAAGCCTTCACAAACATGTTTTCCAGGTGCCTCAAGTTTGGGCAAAGAGGACACCATTTCAGATTTCTGCAAGCGTAGCAAACTAGCAAAATTCATATGACCAAAGCGTGCATGCCAAAGCTTTGCATCTGACATAGCCTGAGAATCTTGAACTGCACATGCCGAATCATTCACAGATCTTTCATAATCTATGAGCTTATACAGCCCACGACATAAAATGCCAGAAGCAATAATCACATCGCCATTTGAGAGATCATGAACTGTACACCTGTCATCAACAAATTTCACAACCAAGCCAATCTTGGCTAATGCAAAAACTGATAACAGATTCTTTTTGATCCCTGGCACAAATAAAGCATCTGACAAAGTGAAAGAACTACCATCAGCAGAAGTCAAAATGATCTTACCAACTCCCATAATAGGATAAGAGGAGTTGTTGGCGCATGTAACAGTATTCCCTGTAGGGGCAGGCTCGAGTGAAGAGAAGAAACTACGCTGCGAGGTAATATGTTTGGTCACCCCACTATCAAAGTACCAAACATCTGAGTCTACTGCAGACATGCATTGATCATGAGAAGATGGGTCAAAACTGCAGATAGTAGTAAACGCCCATTCTTCTTCCTGCACAAGATTTGCAGACTCTGTTTTTGGTGTAGAGGCCTGTGCAACAACCATTCCAGCCTCTTTCTTCTTTGCCTCTTTAGCAGCCAGTTTTGGACAGTTCTTTATGTTATGATCATTGCCTTTACAGTACTTACAAAACAATTTCTGCTTTTCTGATTTTTTCTCATCTTTGTCTTGGTTCTTTGAATGTGCAGCATTTGCAGATTTCTGCTTACTAGTAGAAGAGCTCCATTTTCCTTTGACCTTTTGACTAGCCAGGAAAGCTTGATCTGCAACTCGCATAATGGACCTGTTCTGCCTGGACTGATCTTCCTGCAACAGAACAGAGACTAACTCCTCAAATGATAAGGCATTCGGATTGCCTTTCATCATCAACCGAAGAGTAGAAGCAAAACTCTGATATGAGTCAGGAAGACCATTCAGAACGGTCTGCACAAGTGAGCTATCTGGTATAACCTCATCAGCAGAAATCAACTGTTCCTTCAAATCTTTGATCTTTGTTAGGAAACTGTCCATAGAATCACCTTCATTCATGTGCTCACTCTCCAACTGTTTTCGGAGATAAGCAACACGAGCCTCATTCCTAGCTTGGTACAATGTGGTAAGTGTATCCCAATCATCCCTAGCTGTTCTGCAAGAGCGTATGTGAGGAATAATGGCACGTTTGACAGACAAAGCTATCAATGCATGTGCCTGGGCATCTCTGCCATCCCAACGAATTTGCTCTGCAGTAGGTGCAACAGAAACAGCAGCACGAACAGGAATCTGCACAATATCATCTTCGACACCATCTTCATCAGCTCCAGCACCTCCAGCACCTGTATTTGTAGTACCTTTAGTCGCAGGTGTAACAGGACGTCTTTCAACACCCTACATAATGTTCCACAGTCCTTTTGCAACCAATACATGTCGCATCATATAAGCCCATAATGGGTAGTTGGTACCATCCAACTTATCCTCAACAGCCAACATACAGAATACATCACTGCTTTCAGCCATGGCCAGTGACTAAAATACCTTGATGCAGAAAATTGACTGTATCTCAAAAAGTTGAACGGAACTGCCCAGACGAGTTCTGCTAGACCTGTAGCAGACTCCGAGACGCTTAAACTGGCGAACAGAAACTGGTCGATACCTTTGGCACAAAAGGACGAAATAGCCTTCACAAGCGCTACGATAGTGCGTTCGGAGGCCGAAACGAGCTCAGATCGCGATTTCGGCACCACAAAGCGAAGCCGTTTTGATCTTAAAAACACCCTGAGTATGCTCACCAAATTTCGTGCGAATCTGAGACTGCAAACGGAGGAATGTCGACGGTGCCCTAGATGAAGCGACGACCTGCTCTGATACCAATTGTTGGAGTTAGACGTCTGTGGAAGCACGCGAACAGCACAAGGAAGAAGAAGAAGCTTGGAGCACAACACACATGGCTGAATGTATTACTAGAGAATGTACAAAGATAAGTAGCCCATTAGGGCAATAGGCGTATATACAAGCCGGGGGAAAAAAACCTCCTAAAGAGGGAAAAAAGTGCCCCGGCGGTCCTAGAGTGTTCACACACATCACTAGCTAAATATATCAACAAGTTTGAGTAAAAAAAAGCACATAAATCTAGTGTTGATGACCCCCCGCTTAGGATAAAACAATCCAAGTAGCCAAATACCACTCAAGTAGCAAAAGATGTGATTAATTGCCTTGCATTGCTTGACACCTAGGCAATGCGTAAACTTGCTCATTTAGGAGACAACAAACTAAGTATCAGGCCACGTTATGCACAAGTAAATTAAGCATCCAACAACCTCCTAATAGAGAACAACATCAAACACATCTCTATCATCATGAAAACTCAACCATAAACCTATTTCCATGGGAGTGGCAACAGGTTTTGCAAACTTCAAGGCCAAAGCCCTGCAATAATGTGGTAATATATTTTTTCTTGGCACAAAGCTATTCCTCCATCAACTTGCATAAATTGAATGCACAAATAATAATGCAAATGCCCCGAATCTAACATCTCAAAAAAGGCATGCAAATCAGTCTTAAATTCAGCAATATGCTTCTCATTAGTACCAATGAGTAGCATGACATCAACATATACAATAATGATTAGAAGTACATCATCTACATGCTTAATATATAAGGTGCTCTTAGTTGGATTGTTCTCAAAACCATGTGCTAGCAAATAGACATGTATCTTCTCGTACCAAGCACCTGGTGCTGACTTCAAACCATATAATGCCTTTTTCAACCTACACACTTAAATTTCATGCCCTTTCTAGACAGAACCACGAGGCTGAAATACATACACTTCTTCATGTAAATCACCATTCATAAATGCAATTTTAATCTCCAACTAATGTACATTCCAATTAGCATCATATTCTAATTGCATAGCAGCCATCCAATTTTTTGAGTTTTGTGCTTCATCACCCTCTCATCAACAAGTGTGTCATGTAAATTTGCATCAGAAATGGAATGATTTATATCATCATGTGGAACCTATAAAGGTTGAAATATTGCATCACTTGGAACAACACTTGATTGACCACCTGTCATACATATCCTTCGAGCTAAGTGATATCTCCATGAAAGTAATGGCTGAATTGCATCTTCCACAAAACACAACATCATGGCTAACAAGAATATGTCTAGTTTGTGGATGGTACAAATGATATCCTTGCTTTCTAAAATATTCCCAACAAAAATACATTTCACTACTTTATCATCTAATTTTCTATGTTGTTGTTCAAGCACTAATGCATATGCCAGACAACCAAAGATATGAAGATGAGCAATACATGGATTGCAACCATGCCAATCCTTCTATGGAGTGATCGATTGCAATGCTTTGGTGGGAAACCTATTAAGTACATATGTTGCATACGTAATAGCCTCAAGCCAAAAGCTATGTGGTAAATCTTGACTTTTGATCATACACCTTGTCGTTTCCATGAGAGACCTATTTTTTCTTTCAACAACTTCATTTTGTTGAGTTGTATATGGAAATGTACATTGATGTTTTATCCCACACTCAACAAGAAATGCAAAAATCAAAAGACATGCATTCCCCTTCTCAATCAAAACAGATTGTGTGCCCAATTTACATGTTGATAGTTTTTCAGCCATAAATAAGAACTATTTGAAGCACATATACACTTTGGACATTGCTTTCAATGGATACACCATGCATGCTTGGATAAGTCATCAATAAAATTCATGAAATAAAGGTGGTTCCCAAATGAAGGTGTCAGCATAGGACCACAAACATCACTATGAACAAGCTTCAATTTATGAGCACTTCAAACTGAACCATCTTTTGGGGAGGAGGAATGATGTATCTTGGCCAAAATACAACATTCATAGACATGTTTAGAAGGTGCCTCAAGTTTGGGCAACGAGGTCACCATTTCATATTTATGTAGGCATAACAAACTCGCAAAATTCAGATGACGAAAACGTGCATGCCAAAGCTTTGTATATGAGGTAGCTTGAGAATCTTGAATTGCACATGCCAAATCATTTACAAATTTTGCGTAGTCTATAAGGTTATACAAGCCATGACATACAATGCCAAAAGCAATAATAACATCACCATTTGAGAGATCATGAATTGTACATCTGTCATCCACCAAGTTGACAACCAAGCCAATATTAGTTAATGTTGAAATTGACAACACATTTTTCTTGATCCCTAGAACATAAAAAGCATCTGACATGTGAAAGAACTACCATAACTAGTAGTCATAATGATCTTACCAAATCCCATTACAGAATAAGAGGAGTTGTTAGCACATGTGGCAATATTCCTTGTAGGGGTAGGCTCAAGTGAATTGAAGAAACTGCATTGCTAGGTAATATGTTTGTTTGCCCCACTATCAAAGTACCAAGCATTTGAGTCTACTAGAAATATACACTACCCATGAAATGGGTCATAAATGCAAATATTAGTAAACACCCATTCTGTATTTTGAACAAAATTAGCAAACTCTATTTTAAGTGCAGCAAGAACCATTGTATGACCAAGAGATTGAAGATCATTATCTTTAATGCCATATGCATCACCTTCAATACTCTACACAATATTCCATAAACCTTTTGTTACCAATAAGTGATGCATCATATATGCCCACAATGGGTAATTGGTATCATCCAACTTATCCTCAATAGCCAACATACGAAATACATCATTGCTTTTAGACATGGCTAGTGACTAAATACCCTGATGCAAAAAAATGAATGTATCTCAAGAAGTTGAATAGAAACACCCTCTTGATCTCTGTTAAACTTGTAGAACACTTTGAGATGCTTCTATTGGCCAACCAAAACTTGTATATGTGTTTGGAACAAAATGATGAAATTTTTTGCTTAGTCATTATATGTATGCGTTTGGAGATTGAAATGAAATCATGTCAAAATTTTGACACCACAAAGCAAATCAATTTTAAACTGCTAATCAGCTCGAGTATGCTCACCCATTTTCATGTGATTTTGAGACTGTGACCAGAGGGGTGTCAACAATGCCCTAGATGAAGCAATGTCCTACTCTCATACCAATGGTTGGAATTTGAGGTTTGCAAAAACACATGAACAAGTCAAGGAAGAAGAAGAAGCTTGGATCATAACACATAGATGTATTACCAAGTGAAATGTACAAAGATAGGTGACCCATTAGTGTTATACATGTATATAAAAGAAGTTGGAAAAAAACTTGCTGAAGAGAGAAAAAAGTGCCCTGAGGATCCTAAGAATGTTCACACACATCACGACCAAAATATATCAACACATAAGTGGATGCAGAAGATAAGATTAGGTGTTGAGGCAAAAAGCCCATCCAATGGCACAAATGCCCTCGTCATTAGGAAGTGCGCAGCTACCCCAAATACCCTTTATGAGGAAGCTCCAATTTGGTCTGAAATGAGCAATTTATAACTTTTTGGAGAGGTTCGGCAATGTAGGTCTTTGAATTTCTTTCTCTCAAACTCCCAACTATTTTAATCACAAAAGGTTAACAACTTGGAAAACCATGATGGGATCAACTTGTTGAAGATAATGTACGGAATTCTAGAAGGTGGGAATAGAGGAAAGTGGCATCGTGAAAGGTCCAAGTAGGACATGAGAATAGAGAGACCCCAAAGGAGGTTACAACATGCCCATGACAAGTTCTTATTTGACGTATTCGTTGCACATAGAAGAGCAAGAGGGGAAAGGGAAGGAAGGACGAGGAAGATTCAAAGCCCACTTTACCCAAAAAAAAAAAAAGGTTTGCCATCACTTTTTAATTTAATGATGGGGAGTAGAGAAGTGGCCCGAGTGTTTAATAGTATCGCAAAGCGAATAAGTCAATCATTGATCTTGGTGTATTCATAGTCTTGACTAGCCAAGACCAAAGCACACCAAACCCCAAAGTAGGTATCAATGGGTAGTCGAATTTGTCTCCTTTGGCTATACTTTTACAAACAACCTCATATCCCACTCTTCATCATGAAAATCATGAAAATGAGGCAAAATCTTACCAAATTTGTTCGAAGTACAACCTCAATTATGATCCCTAGGGCTCCATAGTCGAATCATACAATAGCATGTCAAAAAGTATTGTGGCATTTTTATCAAAATTGGTTGAGTGGGATTTTACTTACACGAATACTACCTTCTAGCTATTGAAAACATGTACCAAACATTATTGGAGTCCACATAGCTCGGCCTTTGATGATATCCACATGGCTGCATCAAGGGGGAAGCAATATTCCCATAGTAATGGAGGTGAAACTCGTGAGGAGCCCATCATATCCGCATCACTCGGCTACATTACACTAAGTTTGCACATCTATATAGTACATCCACATGTTTTAAAATAATTATAGCATTTTTTATGGAAATAGAGATCGTATACATAAGTGTAGAGTTTTTCAAGATGCTCTGATGGAAGAAGGTGTAAAGTGGTTAATAAAATTCGACCCACCCAATTTAGGGAGTATGAAATAGTAAAGAAGGAGTAAGAAACTAGAAGGCAAGTTGGGATTGTCAACTACTAAGAGTGAAACCAATGAATCAACCAAATCTTTAGATCCCTTAAAACAATAATTGCAGAATGTGCAAATGGAATCTAGTGATCCTCTTAGGCAAATACATTACACTCATTTCATGAATTTCAAGCACATTGACGGTTGGTGTGCCTTGAACTAGCTATACTATAAAATTTGCAATGCCTCATACATTCTACCACAAATCCTATTCGCAATGGAAGGTTGCAAGCTTGGTCACTTGCAACTCATTAAGTGGGTATTGACTTTTATGGTACCCATCATTCCAGTTACCCAACCAATTACAACATGGAGGAGCACCAAAACCTTTTGAAAAAAAAAAACCATTATAATACCCTTAATGAATTTTGTAGAGTTACTATCTGCCTCCATGGAACTATGCAACACACAACCCTTATCAACCCCAAATACTCCACCATAATATGCCCAACCCATATCTAAACCATAATATCCTCTAGTTAATAGTAACCTTCATTATCAACAACCGTAGTATGGGCAACCACCTTTGATTTGATCAGTATAGCAATAGTGAAGTCCTTGACAACAAGAGTTCCAGTGATTAGTGACCAAACTTGCAAAATCGCTTCTTTAGAAATAATTACCATGAAGACTTCAAAAATGGAGATGACCCATATTATCTCAACAAGCAGTAATGATGATCCTTTCAATGCAACTTTTTTTTTTTGGAAGAGGAGCACATTAAGGCCAATCATGAGCATGCATGGGAACTTTAACAAAGGCAATGACAACAATAGGCTCTTGCTCTAATATGGTAAAATTAGCCTTTCTAGAACCAAAACTTTATAGTATGGATGTAGTCCTATGCTTGAATAATTCATCTTTTTTAGACTAATACTCACAGAATCTAAAGATGTGTTTGCTTGGGATTACCAATATATGAAGGGGACATATCCTCAATTTTAACAAGACCTAATTCTTTTTAAGAGACATGCTATTTTTTTGATACATCAACAATACTGAATGAGCCCAAACTATGCTTGGATGATGAAACAAGAAACCAATAGGTTGTTAAAGGTTGGATTTATTGTCCCCATTCAAAAAACAAAATGGCTATTCCCAATCGTAATAGTTCCTAAAAACAACAAAGAGTTGCATATCTATGTTAATTATATAAAATCAAATGCAACCACTATACCCGATCCCTTCCCTCTATCTTCAATATGCTAGACTAAGTTGCAAGTAGAGAATATATCTTCAATATGCTATACTATATCTTATTTGGACAATATGCTAGACTAAGTTGCAAGTAGAGAAATGTATTCATTCATGGATGGATTCAATGGGTACAAGAAAGTTATAATGGCTGAATTTGACATGCAAAAAGACAACTTTCATCACCAATTGGAGTACGTATGTCGATAAGGCCATGTATATATATTTGATTTTGTCTATATTTGTATGTTGATACGGCCATGTATATATATTTGTTTTTGTCTATATTTGATTTCAAGAATGCATATCTATGACATTTATATATGTGATTCAAGCACTGAAGATCAATGCATCGCTATCTAAACCTAACCAAGTTCCTATTTTCTATTAATTGTGATAAATTATTAGACCATGTCATCTCAAAACAAGGATTTGCTATTGACTTGGATAAAGTAAAAGTCATTTAAGAAGCCCCTTCACCAAGAATACTAACAAAATTTCAACACCTTCTCACAAAATTGACGGCAGTGCGAACACCTAAGACATCTTGCTCGCATAGTTAACCCAGTTAATCGATTAATACATGTTTCCTCTATGCGAGTAGTCACAAGTCATTAAACTGGCTTTGATGCGAGAGCTCGCTCCGCCTCTCCGCTTCTAGCTGGCCGATTTTCTGCGATGTCTTCTCGTTCTAAGGGACCTCCGAAGCATCAAAATAGGACTGCGTGGAAAGCCAACGCAGGGGTGAAGAAGAAAGACAAAGTAGCTCATTTTGCTTTCATGTATATCTTGTATAAATATGTGTCTCTGTGTGTGTGTGTGTGTGTGTGTGTGAGAGAGAGAGAGAGAGAGAGAGAGAGAGAGAGAGAGAGAGAGAGAGAGAGAGAGAGAGAGAGAGAGAGAGAGAGAGAGAGAGAGAGAGAGAGAGAGAGAGAGAGAGAGAGAGAGAGAGAGATCATCTCGTAGCACATAGCTAGCAAGTGGACTCTGTCTCATATGTGAGAACCTTTGGAGCTTGTGCATGACTATGTTGAAGAGGATTGGCTTCGAGATTTTCGATGACTATCTTTTCTACAAGCTTCCAAAGATAGAAGTCGGTCTATGGGACAACCAAATACACCCAGTATATTTCACTTTGGTGTGAAGCTCAAGAGACCAAATAGCGAAGGCAAAGTAACTTTTGTATATTTGTAAGCGACTCTAATGATTTATAGCACGTAATACAAACCAACTAAGCTCTTTCCTTGTTCGAGAGAGGATTATGGAAGCCTCTAATACTACTGTTCCCTCTTCTTGATTAATATTGCTCCCTTTTCTTGATTTATATTGTTCCCTCTTCTTTAGATTGTCAATTTTCCAGTTTTTAACTCTTATTTGACATTTGTGTATTTTATTGATCAATTATTGAGTTCCAATGGGTTTATTTCTTAGATGATCCTATTCTAGTCCCCTTCAATGACTTGGTTTGCATCTTGAATCTATTGCAATCTTGTATACCATATTAGAGTAATTTACCTTTGGCTCAGTTCCTATAAGGATGATGGATATAGGAAATCGTAGGTTGATGAGAGGAGCCAATGGTGCTCCCAAAACTTACCTATTTAGGATGTATTAACCTTTTACTTTGGGTGGAGTGTTATTTCTTTCTCATCGAAAAAGAAATAACTTCTTTTGAGAAATGTTCAAAGATAGATAAATTTATCTTTTATATTTTTGTTTTGCTTTTTTTCTTTTCAAATGATTAGTCTTTGTGTCAAAGGATGGACTCCTATTTGTCTTACTTGAATCTATTGGATTGTTGTTGTAATAGAAGTATTTCTTCATTTTTTTGTGAATTTCTTGCTTCATTGTCGAGATTTCTTTCTATATTTTCCTTGACATCCACTTTAGGAAGGGACGATCATGGTGTTAGTTTACTTATTGGGATTTAGTAGTTTATCTGTCATGGAGGATTGAAAATCTACTTTAATTCCCTCTTCATCTTGATTGCTTGGACTATATTCTCTTTCTCTTTAGGTTCATACAAAGAATGACTTGATCTTACAACCCTAGAGTCGAATTCCCTAGCAAATGGAATGTTGAATGGACCTTCCATTCCATTTCCATGAAAAAGAAAGGGAGATTTTGTGTACAATTATGAACTCACAAGCTCATGAGAGTCAATCTTAGCTTGTTGCAGCGACATCCTAAGGTGATATGTTATGTCTATTGAGGTAAGCTTCCAAAATTGGCTAATGGAACAAGCTATGTAATTAAGCATATATGTACTTGGCGAATAGAAATAATTAAAAAACACTATCAAGTAAAGTGGGGATGAAGTCTAGTAAAATGAGTAAGGACAAATGGTGTATGTGTCTTGTGGAGGTATGTGATGCAACATGATCATCGATGAGATTTTGGTAGTATTGGGAGGGAGGTGATCAATATCATCCTATCTCAAGCATGTTCATTAATATATTAGCCTAATTCATTTGTTGTGATATGGAGTTCTTTATGTAGAGGCCATGTATTTGTAAACGTTCTTGGATTGCGCAACCCTTTTAATGCATGCTTTGATGCATGGGATGGTCTATTATTCGTTTTGGAAGGCATGGATTTAGATTTTATTGATTATCTCTTCTTTGTTTCCAAGACTACTCTTGTGCAAGACTTGATCGTTGCGCGTAGTCCAAGGCTGTCTCTTATTGATTTTGAAAAAAGTAAGGTTTTATACTCATGGGTTTGATGTTTCCTTTATATAACATGGCCTCTTTTCGTCTCTAGATCATGAATAGCTATCGACCTAGTGGCCTTGCATTGACATGCTTCAAGCTTGATATGCTAGTAGTGGTATGAGGGCCTTGTGTAGATACCTATAATGCCTCTCATACTCTACATTCTAATGACATATATTGAGAGGGTGACATGCTTCAAGCTTGATATGCTAGTAGTGGTATGAGGGCCTTGCATAGCTACCATTAATGCCCCTCACATTCTACATTTGAATATGCTATATGGAGAGGGTGACATGTTTCAAGCTTTACATGCTAGTAGTGGTATGAAGGCCTTGTGTAGCTACCTATAATGCTCCTCACACTCTATATTTGAACAACATAATTTGTAGTCTCGACTTTCTACCTGATCTTGATATAACTATATGGAGAGGGTGGCATGCTTCAATAATTATATGGAGAGGTGACATGCTTCAAGCTTGATATTCTAGTAGTGGTATGAGGGCCTTGTGTAGCTACTTATAACTATATGGAGAGGGTGACATGCTTCAATAACTATAGGAAGAGGGTGACATGGTTCAAGCTTGATATGCTAGTTGTCAAGGGAGCACTAGATTGTGCCCTTTGAGTAGACTAGACAAGATTTTGGAACTATACTTTCGATTACAAGATCACCCTCTTAGGGAAATAATACAAGAATATATGTACTCATACAAGAAGTCCCACAACCCTGGACTAATAGGTATGGATAACTTGAATAGAGATGCTATAGGAGATCCCATACATGAGATCATAGCATAGTAAAATAAAACGCGTTTTTTATCAAAAATAAAAAACGTTTAGTACTCTAGAACGATCTAAATGTACTAATGCGTTTTTTTGACAGGTGAAAACGTTTCTTATCATTTGAGGGCTATTTTTGGGGGTTTTTTTTCCAGTTTTCAATATGTGAGCAATGTTTTAGTGTATGCACCCCCTTTAGCACCCTTGCTTGCTTCCCTTGAGCATTTCTTTGAGCATCTTTGGTTCACCCTTGACCTTTTCGTATTCACTTTTAGGTCTTCAAACTTCAACCCTTACAGAAGTTAGGATTCTTCTTCACACACATAAAAAGAGAGATAAAAAGCCTTCAGCTTCATTTCACTATCCATTTGCTTCAGCCTTCCATTAGCTTTCATCATGGACAAAGTTCATGATGTCATCATAACTATGTGAAAATAACCCTACCTCTTGGCAATGCAATTATTGCATGGGTGTTTATGGTGGTTCAGCATCCTGCATGCAACATGAAAGCTCATCCCCTTGGGTTTGGAGATAAAGGCATTGGGAAATGCCCTTGTGTACCTCAAAAAACCATGAAAGAGTTGATTGCTCATATTCAATTAAGTTGAGTAGATAATATGCATATGTCTCCATCATTTGAGAGCATTGTAACCATGATCCATGCCGGCAAACCTACATGTTGACGCTTGCGGATCATGGCAAAAACTATCTGCAATAAGGTAGCAGATCAAGCTTCTTTATATGTTTTTAGCATTAGTTTTGTAAAAGAATGCTAGATATACATTATTCATGGATTATTTTAAAAATAAAAATAAAGATGTTGCGAAGAAATATAATACTCGTTTTTTATTTCCATTTTTTAGTACCCTACGTACTAAACGTTTTAAAACCTGTTTTAAAACTCGTTTTTAAAACTCTCTTTGTACTATGGACCGTAGGTATGAAGCAAGATCTTTGGATTACAAGAACTCCCTTTAGGGAGTTGAACTAGCGACAAGAGATAACTTGAAAGGATCTCGTACTACGAGATTACAACAAGAGAAGAGAAAATGTCCAAGATACAAGACTAGAGAAGACTAGAACAAGGACAAGACTAGAAATCGAAATGGAACTTGGAGAGTACTTACTTGGTGGTTATGACTCCTCGAGCTCCCAAGATTGGCATTGACAAGACTAAGGATATATGTGGCGAACCCCTCCTTATCTAGCTTTTCAGGGGTGGTTCATCAATGGCAGTTACGAAGTGATGATGTCATGAATTCAAAATAAGGCCTTCGAGTGTCAGAATCAGGCAAAAAGACAGTCCGTATTAGGGTCTTGGCACATTTTGGACTCGATGGAAGCATTAGACTCTCCAAATTATGGACCAAGCATGAGATATAGAAATTGACATGGAATCTAAGGTTCATGATGGTTTCCTTTGTGTCCATGACATCACTTCGCCCTCAAGCGACGAGTTCCACGAGGAGCAATTATCTGACTCTGAGATCTTCTAGGTCTTGAATCTTCATAGCTCTTCGTCTTTGTAGAGTTCTTGATATGTGGTATTGGAACACGATGATGGTGGATACCCACAATGAAGCTGAAAAGGGTTTGTAGTATATCTAGGTGTAGAATCAACTGCCTGAATCTCATGATGGGATGTATTTATCTTTTGACTCTGATGATGATTCCTTTGATATGGGATGGTGATTGTGGAAGTCCTAATTCCAACTTGTTTCTTCTTCTTAGGACATTTAAATACCAATTGATCATGATCTCCATAATAAAACCATAATCCATTGTCTTTTTCGATGTTTTCCTTCCTTTGGTGTAAGTTGTATGACCTTGATGTCATCCAACTGCATGGGTGGTTGAGATTCTTCCAACATATGTTGTTGAGGAACTGAGCTAAACTTGTATTCTCGATCTTGAACAGAAATCTTCTTCTCTTGCTTTCTTTCAAACAACCTATTATCACACTCAATTGCTTGATTCATGAATTCATTCAAAGCATTTACCTTGGGCATGGTTATAACATGAGGTCCTTGACATCATCACGTAAGACCATCAAAATTGGTTGATAAAATAATCCTTATGCCATGTGAGATCACAAATGATTTGTCTGAATTCTGATGCATAGATAGAAGCAGACCTATTTCCTTGATGTAGTTTCCTTAGCTTTGTTTCAGCAACACGTGAACAATTGGTATCCTCAAAAGAAGACATGAACTCTTGAACAAAGGCCTTGCAATCATACAAAATATCCATATCCTTCTCAAGGATAGGTGCAAACCATGAAAGAGCAGGGCCACATATTAGAGTTCCTACGAGTCCTACTTGGATGCATCATCTGGGTACCTGTCTTGTTGCATTCTTATGAATAGCTTCACTTGCTCTAGAAATCCTTGAAACTTCGATCTTGTCCCATTAAATTTCGTAGACATGCTCACCTTTGGACTCTTCCTCATGCTACTTGCTATGGGTGTACTTAAAGAAGATTGATTTACTATGACTTACAACTCTTGGATTTGTCTTTGAAGCTCTCTGATTACATCTTGAATATTTTGGTGCTTGATTTTTTCTTGGTTTTCTCGTATCTCTTGGACTTGTTGTTGAATAACCTTTAGAGCATAAAAGAGTTCTTCACGAATTATCTCCATGGTTCCTGGTCTTGATGAAGATAGTCTTGCCAAAATGTAAGGGGAGCACTAGATTGTGCCCTCTGAGTAGACTAGACAAGATTTTGGAACTACACTTTCGATTACAAGACCACCCGTGTAGGGAAATAATACAAGAATATATGTACTGACACAAGAAGTCCCACAATCCTGGACGGATAGGTATGGATAACTCGAATAGAGATGCTACATGAGATCCCACAACCAACGACCATAGGTATGAAGCAAGATCTTTGGATTACAAGAACTCCCTTCAGGGAGATGAACTAGCTACAAGAAAAAACTCAAAAGGATCTCGTAGTGCGAGATTACAAATGGACAATACAGAATGTCCAAGATACAAGACTAGACAAGACTAGAACAAGAACAAGAACAAGAGTAGAACTTGAACTAGAACTCGGAGAGTACTTACTTGGTGGTCACGACTCCTTGAGCTCCCAAGACTAGCATTGGCAAGACTGAAGATATATGTGGTGAACCCCTCCTTATATAGCTTTTCAAGGGCGGTTCATCAATGGCGGTTACGAATCGATGATGTCATCAATTCGAAACAAGGCCTCCGAATGTCAGAATCGGGCAAAAAGACAGTCGATCTTAGGGTTTTGGTATGTTTCGGACGTGATGGAAGCATTAGACTCTCCAAATTCTGAACCAAGCATGAGATATAGAAAGTGACATGGAATCTAAGGTTAAGGATGGTTTCCTTTGTGTCCATGACACTAGTAGTGGTATGAGGGCCTTATGTAGCTACTTATAATGCCCCTCGCACTGTACGTTTGAATGACAAAATTTGTAGTGTTATGGAGAGGGTGACATGCTTCAATAACTATATGGAGAGGGTGACATGCTTCAAGATTGACATGCTAGTAGTGGTATAAGGGCCTTGTGTTACATGTAGCTACCTACATTTGAATGGCATAATTTGTAGTGTTATGGAGTGCGTGACATGCTTCAAGCTTGATATGCTAGTGGTCATACGAGGGCCTTATGTAGCTACCTATAATGCCCATCACACTCTACATTTGAATGACTATAGTTTGTAGTCTTGACTCTCTACCCGCTCGTGTTGGCCTTGCCTCAATCTAAAGGTAATGAAAAGATCTTTGAGATTTCTAGCCTCCTATTCAAGTGCATATGGTAAGTATATATCCATATGTCTTTGTCCTCTAATGAATTTAATCTTCATAATGAAGTTGTCTCTTTGGTACTAGAAAAAAATGGATATTTGAGTTTTCAATAATTAATGAAAATCAGATTTTCACAAAAATGAGCAGTTCACATTAAAAAGCTGCTTTTTGTGAATAAAACAACTTTTCATTTATTTTTCACACAAAAGCTTCGATTGTAAATTAATCCCTTGTTGTGCTTATTATGCGATTGAGTCAAGGAGTTGATGATTTTAGAGTTCATCTTTTTGTATATGAATTGTAACAGTTTGGAGGGGAAATTCAACCTCTATAGAGCAACTTGGAGAGGGAACTCTCAGCCTCAACCTCATATTTTCAGCTTCAACTTCAATGTAATGTGATATTCATGGAATATTTTAGCCTTCACTTTCAGTCACTTTTGGTGAACAAATTCTAAGCTTTCAGCCTCTATTTTGATAGGGTTAATGCTTAATTTCAACGTCAGTTAGAGGGCTTTTTTTGGCAAATTATTATCATCTCATATTCAACTTTTGTAATTTGTATTCAACACATGATGCACATGCCATGTAGCTTTTGTAACTTTAGATTTTGTTTTTGAACTTCACATTACTGGTTAATTTTGCACTATTTTTCTCTTATTGTCACACTATTCTCCAACATATTAGTTATTCAAATTTTTGCCCTTATTTATTTTTGAAGATCTACGTGAGCATAATGTGTATTTTAAGTGTGTAATGCATCAAATTCTAAGTTTTAAGCATCTATATCAATATGGATCTTTTGTTGGAAAATGATCTAACATACAATCAAACAAGATTGAAGAAATTGTACTATAGCTAGAAATAGGGCTTAAGATAATGCTTAAGATCAACCAGAGTTGCAATAAAAAAAATGTCGAAGCTCTCTAAATGACGTAGTGCACACCAAAACTTTGAGACACAGGTAGAGAGGGACACATAAAGATTTAGCACAACTATGATTCAATGAAGATAAATGCAAGCTATAGAAGCACAACACATCACTAAGATGCAAACCTAAGTGATGTGAGTATGGGAAGTTCCCTTGCTCTGTGGACTCGGAGACGGACGCTCTAGTTGAAAAAGGATTCAACACACAATCAAACAAGATTTGGACTAAGGTTGGTAATAGGAAAGAACAATAAAAATCGTATGTCATTCAAATCTGACCTAGAGTAGAAAAGAAAGTGAAGCATTTTATATGATCTAATGTATGACAATCTTGGGGTCATAGATAAATAGGGAGACAAGCAAAGAAAGAATTAGAACATTTGAGTGATTAAGATTAGGAGGCAGTTCGTATAACAGAGAGACCGAACGATGCCTACTCAAACAAGCAGCGAAAGGCAAATGATCAAGGGCAAATGAACAAACAAAATCCCAAGAGCACATCGACTCAAAGTCAATCGCAACAAAATCATATAAAGAATCAATGGGGTCAGGGTCAAGGTCAAGGCACCTGGAAGTGTGCTCTTCCCGCACCCCAGAAGTGCGATCAAATTCCCGGAGCAAAGCTAGTCAAGCTCGTAGGGATATGTGGCCCGTATGTCGATACTGTCTTGGGAACCAACCCATAGAACTATGCTAGAAACATCATAAGGACACAAGTCTAGTCTGCCAAAGGCTCATCACATGAGGAAGCGTCCACTTCGAGGCCAAAGATTGCGGAGATTTATAGTGGGGATTTAGACTCTTCCACCTTGTCAAAAATAGATCTCTGAGACGGAAGGCCCATTGCAACCCAATGTCCTTACCCGTGGTGCATTAGGTTTTCATACTTGGCAAAATCAGAGGAGCCAACATCTCAATCATGTTGGATACAAGGGCCACACATAACTTCATGATGCTCGAGTGTGCTCATGGCCTTGGCCTCAAACTAAGCAAGCCTCTTAAGATGTGAGTGGCGTAAGGCGAGGAAAGCCACTTCCCCAATGCTAAAGGCATGTAGTGCTTTTGGGCCAATGGTTTGGTTACTTAGACTTCCTCGTCATCCCAATGGAGAACTTCGAGACCATTCTAGGGCTCTCCTTCATGGATCAACACTTGATTAGCTTCTTTGGGAAAGGCATAGACAAGGTGCTCCTTGACCAGAATGGCCAATCCCATGTGGTTGATGCCATTGGATAAACCGTCCAAGGGATGACCACTGCCAAAGCACAAGTATAAACATATAGACTAAAGTGGTCATGGGCTTTGCCATGCTGTAGGTGAGTGATCGCACGGATCACCATCCGGGTTGTAAAGAAGTGAGAGGTGGTAGGGAGTGAGCTTTGTGGCCTGGGGATGGGTGGTTGGACTGGAATCTGGTATAGACTCTGCGCATATCTTTGCCATGTGTCTGGCTCTCAAATGGGTGTCTTCTGTCTCCTCTCTCTAAAGTGTCGCCATGCTACTGCACTCTCTGGGCTCATGAGCAAGTGATAAATGTCCCAATACTGTCTCTCCTCCCATTCTCGCCTCTTTCGACGTGTGAGGCGTTGCATGCGGTGCTCTGGCTGTGTGTGTGTAATCTCCCTCGTATGCTCTGCTGCTTGTAGCTGCTTCCGTAGCACCCGACACTGATCATCATACCATCGGTTTTGGGGCATGGACCCTCTGCGTGGTGGGTGTGCGTGTGTGTGGTGGGGGAAATTGTGTAGAGCTGAGTCATGTAGGATGGTGGTGATCTGTAAGGTGAGTGTGCCCAGAGGTGAGAGTGGATCTAGTGAGAGTAGGCGGGTGTGTAAAAGGTGTATGTAGACATGTGAGAGCTTGCACGTGAAGTGTATCGTGGTATGTGGTACAGTAGGTGGGAGGGGGTCTAGTGGAAGGGGAGATGAGAGTGAGCGTGATCAAAGTGTGGTCAGCTCCGAGTGGACGTCTACCAATACCAAGTGAAGTGATGAGCGATCCCCCAGAAAGGGTACCTAAGATGTAGTCGACTGTGCTCTCGCTGCCTACATGTGGAAAGCATGTCAATCCCGGCCATATGTGCATCCCGTTGTAAATAACGCGAGAGAGAGAGAGAGAGAGAGAGAGAGAGAGAGAGAGAGAGAGAGAGAGAGAGAGAGAGAGAGAGAGAGAGAGAGAGAGAGAGAGAGAGAGAGAGAGAGAGAGAGAGAGAGAGAGAGAGAGAGAGAGAGAGAGAGAGAGAGAGAGAGAGAGAGAGAGAGAGAGAGAGAGAGATTTTGTTCAGGAATTAGGAGGAAAGCTGCATCCATACCCAGAAGTTACTGGAGTGTGCCCTCGTTGCAAAGCTCAAATAGAATGGCGGAGAAAGTGAGCATGATTCCTGTCCTTCTTGAGCTGTAAAAGTTATTGGGATTGGTGTGATCTGTTTGATATTTGCTGAAGGCTTTTGCAGATATGGCAAATACAAGCCATTGATGGAGCCAACAAAATGGTAAGAGCCATTATGTGATGACTTGGCAGTTCAAATTTTCATATTTTTGGTTGTTGATTGTAAGATCAAAAAAATTGCAAAACATCACACATTGATCAGGGACTTTCAGTTTCGTGCTGTTTATGGTTAAAAATAGTTTGAAGAGTTTATATGCCATCTCAAACGGTAGAGACTCCAAGAACATAGAAATTTGCCTATCACATTCTCTTGGAGTTGTGTGACAATGGCCTCATTGAAAAGAAAGTTATGTAGGGCCCAGATGGATGAAGGATGAGATTGTGTGCATCTTCAGATGGTAGGTACTTTGCAACTTTGCTTGCTGAAGGAATGAACTTCCTGTTTAAGTTACTATCCAGTCGCACTAACACACAAGAAATAGGAACGCTTAGTGAAACGGAGCACCGTCATGGCTACTAGAGTACTGGTATGTGGCAGCTTTCTTTCCCTAAATCCAGACTAGACTAGGGAACTAAGGAGGTGGCGAGTATGGACCGTCCACACTGATAGGTGATGCACCTCCTGATATAAAGCTGGTGAAAACTCTTAGGGCTGATTTCTTGAACCTATGAAGCTGATATTACAGATGATAGGGAGGCCCCCTTTCATTGAATTATGTTGCAAGACAGTGCAAATGTTCCAGTTGTTTGTTGAAGCATTGATTTCCCAAAAACCCCCCTCCCCCCCCCCCCCCCACCCCCCCCACCCCCCCCCCCCCCCCCCCCCCCAAAAAAAAAAACCGGGCGATTATCCAGTTGCACTAATCATTCAAGAGTTGGAGCATCTAGTGAGGCAATTGGAGTACTGGTGTGTTGCAGCTTTCTATCCCTGAATCCAAACCAGATGAGAGAAGTAAGGATGTGGGTAGTATGGAACTTCCACACTGAAAGGTGATGAAGCTCCTGATATAAAGCCAGTAAAAACACTTAGGGCTGATTTTTTGTATCTATGAAGCTGATATTACAGATGATAGGGAGGCCCCCTTTTACTGAAATATGTTGCAGGACAGTGTAAATGTTTCAGTCCAAGGGGAGCCTAATATATTTCATTGGGGGAGTTTCCTCAGTGGTCCAGGAGCTTTGCAAGAGATTTGGATATGCAGATGTTGAAAGAGTTATTTTATTCGAGTTAGGGCTTATTGAAGATTTCTCGAAGTATTTTCAAGCATGAATCAGGAGTGATCATGTATTGATTATGTTGTTGAACAAGGTAGTTCATGCATGTGATGGAGTGGAAACTGTTAAGACTGGAAAAAAAGAAGTAACTAGTTAAATGCCCAGCATGGGTTGAGCTTGTGGACCTTTCTCCTTTCCTATGGAAGAAAATTAAATGTATACTACATTATTCTGAGGAAGGTGTCTACTTTCAGTATTGACAACAGGTAGGCTGAACAAAAATTGTGTTTTGTGGAGCACTGTGTTCCATTTCTTGATTTACAGCTCATCAACATTTTAGTTGTAGGAAAATTGTGAGTCGACCTGAAATAGGACTTGTACGGTAGCTTTTGCTTCTACCCTAGGAATCTAGGATTTATGTCAAGAAAATGTCCTACCTTCAAAGAGTAGGAAGTCATTTCATCAGTGCATATCTAGGTGGTGAAGTGAAGGTGCTTAAAATGCAGGTATTCAAAGTACCTCTGGTGGACTGGCAGACTTGAAAAGTACTAGCAGCACCCATGATACCCATTAAAGAGAATACAACTGGCAACCATATGCAGGCTCGTCTGATAGTACCTGAAGAAACAATTTATTCAGAGAAATTCATGGTGGAAAATTACGTTAAGGATACAAAATAAACATTTATAGAAAAAACTGATATTCAGGCCGAATTTTTAAAGTCTATTAATTATGATGACAGGTTTACTAGAAAAAGCTAATATTCAGGCCAGATTTTTAAAGTCTATCAATGATGATGGCAGGTTTACTAGGGCCACAAACAAGAGGCCAGCAATGAGTTAAAAAATGAAGCCAAAATTTTTATGGGGCTAGTTAAATATGGCACCCAAAAATTATATTCAAAATTCAAATACAAATGATTCATAAATATCTGGATTTAACAAATGGTATGGATGTTGAGGTTAAAAAGGGAAATACTGTGGATGATGAAGATATAGCTATGAACTCTTGGATGTGAAGTCATGAAGATCACTTGGAACAATTGTCTACGAATAATTGATCCATATTTGGACGGATCAAATTGCATGTGCCATGTTGCTTGAGGTTGAAAGAGTGAACGTGCTTATAGATGATGGAGGTATAGTTGTTAATGCTTGAATGTGAAGTCATTGGGATAGTTATTTGGAACCTACGAGGGATGATGAGTAAACTCAAATGAAACATACATTCGATCAAGCTGCTAATGAGAATATGAATCTACTATGGGTGTGGGAGCGTGCAAGGAGTTTTTGAATCCATTGGAGACTTGTGGATTGTGTATGCTGGTTTAAAAAGGTCCTCACACTTGGGAAGTTTATGCATTACAGATTTATAGCTGAGAATCATCTTTAATCATGGTTTGGAAGGTTGAGGTTATGCAACTTATTGTGGCAAGTGCGTATAAATATTATCTTTTGAACATTTAGTGTTATAACAATTGCAATGGAAGGAAATGCCTTTCAATTGCAGTTTCTGATATAATGGTATGCTGGCCACTTGATTTCCTTTGGCTGTTAGTGGAATTTTAATGTGGTAGCCAACCAGAGGAACTTCTAGAATAAGAAAATGAATATTCGTTATTCTCATCTTTTCTTCTTTGAATTCTCACCAGAAAGCATAGACTAGATTGGATTAAATCTAATGTAACTTTTGAGTGATGTGGGTCCTGAAAGGAATTATTTCTATGCTTTCAAAAGGGCAAACTAAAATGGAGGAGAAAATACTAGTTTATGTAACTGCACAGAGATTCATTAAATGATAACATGGGTCCGCTTATGATATACATGGATTTCAAACCAAGAAAATCTTGTTTGGCTGGCCGTTGGATGTAGAGGCCATGTCTAGCTACCAAAGATTTCTTAATGCATGAACAAAGGTAAGATTGAGTAGAACACTAGAATTTGTACTTACTTTTAACAATCATTCATAAGAAAGAGACTAGCTAAGATGACATGAATTTATATGGACATAAGTCACTTCAAAGGATATTTGGTTATATAGGGAAGATGGACGTATTTGGGAAATACCAGGCACATTTCAAAGCTACTTTCAGGATTCTATTTTACTTTTTGAAGAGCTCAGATAGGAGAAGGATCCTTACTTATTTCTTGCATGCCACATTTAGCAAGTGCATATTTAATCGTGCACTTCGCTTTTATAATCGGGTGGCAGAATACTTAGGCTGCAAGATTAATGTGGTCTGTGGATTGAATGCAAAGTTTATGACCAACATTTTGCCTAATGTTTTTGGGTGAAATTCGGGTCTTGTATTGGAGGTGACTTTCTAAAGACTTTTTATATTTGAGGTGATTTTGGAAGACTTTTCCCGCTGCTTTTGTTGAGGTTTTGATATGTTGTTCTTTTTTGCCTTGCTTTTTGTGGCATTTTTCAAATTCATCTATAAGAATTATGTGATGTCATTCTCAAAATATTTCTAATCCTTTTCTTGGACGCTTTTTATTTATATTTTGAAGTGCATGGAAAATAGTTCAAGAGAGGATTGTGCTTAATGAAAAAAGTTAAAGAAAACATTGGGAAAAACTAGTCCTATTTTGGTTTTAAAATGCTTATTTTAGTTATTTTGTTACCTTTGTTTGTATGTATGCTCTGCCTGTTTACATGTCTTGATTTTCAGAGCATTCGTGATGGCTGAGGGCAATCGCGATATCCCTAGCAATCACATGAGGAGCGATTGTGATGACCCTGCATATGTAGTTAGACTCTTTGGGTTGATTTTTCAATGTCCATAGTAAGTGTCCTGTGGATCTTTTGGCACTTGGATGTATCATCTATGGTATGTTAAGTCTGATTTCGTCAGGATTTTAGAAAGTTAAAATGTGTGTATTAAGAATACCATGCCAGCCTTTGCTTGTTGACTTTTGTGATATTTATATGAACTTTCTGCTGATGAAATCACGATCATTCCACAAACATATTCAATCCATAAATTTGATGAACTTTGAGATTCAAGGTTTAGAATTTTCTTCTCTTACTTCGATGCGAATTGTGCACTTCTATTTTTCTTTCTCCTTGTATGCCTGTGCATGCGGCATGTGAAAAGTTGGAATTTTTTATGTGATAGGTGTGAGAAATATAAGAATATGGTATGAACATATGGAAAAGGGAAAAAAGTCACATGGGGACGCGTCCCCGGGCCCTAGGGACGCCGGGACGCCGTCCCCAAGCAACTAGGAGGAGGGACCGGCAGCCGGGACGGCAGCCGTCCCCTCAGCACACCTCATCACAGTGTTCCGTCCCAGGGACGCGTCCCGGGGACGATTTCAGGTGACAGACAAGGACGGGGACGGCGTGGGACGGACTGCCGAAAGGCGGGTTTTTTTTTTTTTTTGAAAATTTGAAGTTCAAATTTGAAAATTTTTCGCCTAATTTTTGGCGCCCATATTTTAGGGCTTCTAGAACCTTGTTGAGCCCCCTTTACAAGCATAAAATGGCTTCATTTCAGCTCATCCAGCCATCAGCATTTGGAGCTTTCATTGCAAGTACCTATTGTGTGTGAGAGCTTGAGCTATCTTCCCCCTTGCATGTTCAAGGGCTGCTCTCTTTCCTCTCAGCCCTCTCTTCACCATCCTCCTCTTTTCTCCTCTCCTCATAGTGTTCTCTTCTCCTATGGCTTCTTCATCGCGAACAAGTGGATCAAACACCAAGAGAAGGCTTGCTACAAGCAAATGGACATGGTGGGAAGAGGTGGAGTCTCCCATATCCGCTGGAGAAGGAGGTGGTGCAAGACCATGGACTTGCAAGCTATGTGGCTACAAACGAACGGGTGGAGCAAACAAGGTGCGTGCACACTTACTTCATGAACGTGGACATGAAGTAAGATTTTGTTCCGCAATCACTTCGGAGAAGAAGCAAGATTTACTCAACAAGCTTGCTATTAGTGATGCCCAAACTCATGCGCGTCGTGCATCACAAGCTCCCATCAACCCGGCATCATTTGTGAGGTCTTCTATGCCGTCCACTTCAAGAGCATCATCTTCATCGGCTCCGGTTCATGCTCCTACTCCCCCTACTCCTACCACTACTTCTACTCCCTCTTCCACACCATCGGGGATGCCATATGTACGTCAATCACGTCAACAAACACTTCATGAAAATTGGAATCCCGTATTGAAGGAGGAGGTAGACACGGCAGTGGCACGTTTTTTCTACCATGACCACATAGCTTTCAATGCGGCTCGGTAAAAATCTTATCTTGATTCTATTGTTTTGTTTTAAACCTCAAAGTTCAATGTTCACTTCCATATGTCATGATTCATGACTTGTAATCCATTACTTATGAATCTTTTTTGTTTTACCATTTTCCATAGATCACCATACTTCAAAGACATGGTAAAGAAGATAGGTGAATATGGAGCACACTATGTCCCTCCATCTTCAGAGAGCTTACGCACCACTTTATTGGAGAAAGAGAAGAAGCTTGTTGAAGCCGCATGTGAGAGCATAAAGAAATCATGGGAAAGGAATGGAGTATCATTGTTGGTGGATGGATGGAGTGATGTTCAACGACGCTCTATCCATGGAGTGGTAGCCTATTCTCGTGGGGAGATGTACTTCATCTCATCACATGATGCATCCGAGACAGGGAAGTCGGCTGATATACTTGCGGCAGAGTGGGCAAGTGCCATAGAGATTGTGGGACCTTCAAATGTTGTTTGCATTGTAGCGGATGGAGAGCCTTCAAATAGAGCTGCAGGTGCAATTATTGAAAATTTGTACCCTCACATTGTTGTTTGCTTTTGCATGGCTCATTGTTTGAATAATATTCTCAAAGATATTGGGAATTTGGATTGGATTCTGCCTGGAATCAATGAGGCAAATGCATTGGTTAGCTTCATCAACAACCACACACGTGTGAAGAATGAGTTTAGCAAGAGGTCTACTCTTGCTTTGCTCAAGTATTCAGACACCAGATTTGCATACAACTTCACCATGTTACACCGCGTAGTGAAATGCAGTGGTGTCTTGAGAGGGCTCTTATTGAGTGATGAGTTTGCAAGGATGCCAGAGGCTTCTACTTCGACAGGAAAGCACTTTAGAAGGTTAGCTGATGATGCAACGTGGTGGGAGAGCATTTCTCACATTGTGGATATTGTGCATCCACTTGTGCACTTGCTAAAAATTGTGGATTCCATGGAGCCGTGCATTGGTAAAGTGTATGAAGCTATGGATCGCGCAATTGAATCACTGAAAACATTGATGAAGGATTTGCGTTAGTAGATGGAATGCATACTACTCCCCACTTCATGGAGCGGCATACATGTTGGATCTAGAATTTCAAGATAAAAAGCAATATTCAGATCCAGAGGTGGCTAATGGATGGAGGATCATATTAGAGAGGCTTGTACCAGATAGTGCAACTAGAAGACTTATCAGAGATCAACTATCCAAATATAGGACCGGGAAAGATGCTTCATATGCATGCGCAGATGCCGAGGAGGATAGATTACGTGTTGGTGCCACCCTATGGTGGGAAGATTTTGGTTTTGATGGTCCAAATCTTCAACAGTTGGCCATTCGAATACTTAGTCAAGCTTGCACTACGAGTTGCCTTGAGCAACTATGGAGTGTGTATGGACATGTATCCTCCAAAAAGAGGAATAGACTTGGTGTGCAGCGTGCTAGTGATCTTTGTGTTCGTCAGTGCCAATTTGAGGATGCTTCGCAGGACTCAATGCGTGGAAGGAGATCCTTTCAAAGAATGGGAGTTAGAGCAGGAGTCAGACCAAGTCGCAAATGAAGAACATGAAGTAGAAGCCACTGATTGTGTTGCAGAAAATGAGACTCCCCACTTGGATTCTCCATAGTCATACTTATGTTGTAGTCTCTACATTTATGTTCCAGGCTAGTCTTTTTGACATTTGTCGATCGATGGTATACCATATGATGTAACATCTTTTTGTCATTATGATGTAACATCTTTTTGATATGATGATGATGATGTATCCACCTTTTTTGACATGATGAAATACATATGACTTGTCACTTGTCACTTTCACTGTCCTTCAGGCTTCGTTACGAGTACATGTGTATATTGTTTATACTTAAAAAACATCTTTTTTCTATGGTCTTCTTGTTATTAGTCATCTAATATATTAGCAAATTCATTCTACATGACTTCCATATGATTATTCTGGAAAAAAATGCATTATTTTAGTGCCGTCCCGGGGACGCGTCCCCGGGACGCTCGAGGCACCGTCCCCGTCCCGGGGACACCACCGTTCCCGGGACCCGTCCCCGTCCCCGTCCCCGTCCCCTGGTGACTTTGGAAACTTCAAAAATATTCTACCGTCTGTATCTGAATAACCCTCTATATATTGTATGCTGTCTATTCCTGCTTAGCTGATAGAATGTTGATGGCAGTACCTTAGACAATTAGTTGTGTGTTCAGCATGTCATTTCTTCATGGAAAATTTTGCGGAGGTATTTGTTATAGTTGTTCAAATATGACAAGCAGCTATAAAATTACTGTTCGTATGAGTCCCATTTTATGACTTGTCAAATTTAGTGCATGTGTCTGATATTGAGCATACTAAATCAACCATCTCATTGCAGCAATCAATGTAGCAGAAGGGCTGTTCGGCAAGCATACCATGCCCTGTGCTCAGGTTCAAGTGTTGTGATTGATTTATTTGCAAATCGATTTGCTTTGGAATGTTGGGATTTTAATATATCTCCATACAGGATGTTCACAGGAAAGGAAAGTTTGTGCTAAATGCTGTCAGCCTTCTGAGATAATAATTGGAGAGTAAGTAGTCAAGGACTGTAACTTGCTGATAAGTATTTCTAATTTTGTAGTATGTATCTGGCTTAATAAAGTTTATAACAACACTTGTAAAGGACTGTAACTTGCTGATAAGTATTTCTAATTTTATAGTATCTACCTGGCTTAATGAAGTTGATAACAACAGCCTTCTGAGTTAATAATTGGAGAGCAAGTAGTCAAATTCGTTTAAAATAATGGATATGAGACAGACACACTTTATTGCAATTATGTTATAGTCATTTCAGTAACATTTTCGGTGATGCTCTTCAAGATAACTTTCCATCTGCTCACAATTGTTCAAACTTCCATCCTTCCACTGGATAACCTTGAGCAACCTCTCGTAGCTCTTTACAGTTTGTGGAATAATAAAGCATCGGGATTTGATGAATTTAACTAAAGAATTCTTTCTTTATTATTATTATGGGTTCAAGGATACATGCTTCCATGTTTTAAGGAGGGAATAATAGTTGTGTGTTGCCAAAAGTTGCAAAGCCAATTTTTTTTCTGGATCTGAGGCCAATCACTTTGCTTTGTATTCTCCATAAAATTTTCACTAAAGCTTCGGCTTGTCATTTACACTTGCACTTGCCTTTTCTTATTCACCCGACTCAATATGGGTTCATACAAGGACGATCTATTTATGACAACATTTTAAGAGTCCTACTTGTGATAGAGTATGCAACAAAACATAACATTAACACTCTACTTATGTAGGTTGACTTCACAAAAGCTTTTGACACCGTTTTCTGGTATTTTATTATAGAAATTATGAGGAAAATTGGTTTTGCTAACAGAGTGATGGCACTCATCAACATCTTCATTCAGGAAGCCTGAACATTCGTACTTATGAACGGACACCTCTCTCATCTGATTGAAATGATGTGTGGAGTGCGCCATGGATGCCTTCTTACTCCTTTGCCTTTTCCCTTGCCACCCTTTATATTGCTTCCTTGATGATGAGGTTTGCAAATAGTCTCTTCACAGCCTGACCATTGTAGGAAAATTCTTCACGAACGTAGGATTCATTGATGATATTATCTTGTTCTTATGGGCCATAGAAGGTTTGTTCACTCAGTGCTATAAATCCTTTCTGCATTTGGGATAGCTTCCAGGTTGAAAATGTACATAAAAAAATCAAACTCGATTGATGATGTGGTGTATAATTTTCACGTCCTCCTGCAGATTGGGCTAAGAGTTCATATTTTCAGGCACCTCTGATATCCTTTAGAGATTCAAGTCACAACCCGGCATCAGACTGAATGGGTGCTAGAAAAGATTTTACTCAAGACTTCCAAGTGGCGAGCTAGGTATTGGCCCTTCCATTTGAGAATGAGGATTATTCAGTCAATTGTCCAACCATATATTATGTACTTCATGCTCCTCATTGTCTAGATTGAATCTGCACTTAGGCAGTTCACACTAGCAATCAAGAAACTTCGCTTGCAGAAATAGCATTAGAGGTAGATGGTTACATGTGCTTGGGCAATGGTCACCCGGCCTCAAAACAAAGGGGGACTTGGTATTCTTGATCTCATATACACATGCATGCAACATTTTTAAAAAAGAAACAATCTTGGGTTTCCATTCTTGGTGCAATTTCGGAAGAAAGAATAATACACTACGAAGGAGCGTGGTGCCTAGACCTTCGGATAAAAGTCTTTTCTCAAGTGATGCCCATGGTCCACTTCAAAACTGCAAGTATGATTGTTTGCTTCTAGAAGAATGTTGAAACTTGTCCCCATGTTGCAATGGGATTCAAACTCAATTGACTCAAACAATTTTATTGCTTTTGAATCCCCTCTCTCATCCCCTTTACGTCAGCTCCCACTGGCCCTCAGACTTGGAGACTGGGTCCATCACTTTCATAACAAAGGGATTACTCAATTCACTCTCCGTCAGCATTGACTCTAATGGACGATGGTTTCATTAACATCAAATATTTTCTTAGATTCTGACTTGAAAAATTATTTATCTATTTTGTTGGGATCTGGCATAATCATATCATCAGCATAAATGATGATTATAATCTAAAACAGCTTCTATTTTGAAAACCAATGGAAATAAGATATAAATAATCTTCTTAAGACTCATACCAAGCTCTTGGTGCTTGCTTCAAACCATGAAGAGCTTGTTTTGTTATATTTTTTGGACTCCAAATTGGGGAGTTATAGGCATTTACATTATTTTTATGACTTTTGGTCATTGGCCATGTGTGAACATGCCCAAATGACCTAAAAGTCACTTATCAATAAGACTTGGTCCCAAATCTCTCATAACTTGATTGGAACTTCTTCAACTTGAGCTTCTCCATCTTCTTCTTCAAATTTCTGCACAGGTTTCTCTCTCTACTTTCTCTCTCCTCACACAGCAGCTCACTCCCTTGGCATTTGGAGCAACTGAGCAACCACGACGTAGCTTTCTGCGGCCTCTTTCAACTGGTATCAGAGCCTTGAGCTGTTCTATCGCTACAAAGTTGCTCCAAGTGCTTTTCTACTTCAGCCTATGTTAAGCTGAAGGTGTTTTCTTGCATTTGGGAGAATTTCATCACAAAAAACCTTCCTTTTTTGCGATAAAAGTGCTGTTTTTGGAGGATTACTTCAGCCGGGATCAAAGCTGAAGCAAATTTTGTGATTTTAGAGAGCTTCATCACGAAGAAAGTTGCTCCGGGGCCAAGAGGATCACTTTGGGCATCTCATCAGTCCATAACGGGCTGTTTACAGGTGTTTTGAAAGTCTAAACAGGTGTTTCACAAGTCATAGCAGCAATACACAGGTCTAATACCCTATGTATTGGATTGTGGCAAAAGAAATTGCTTATGTACAGCAATTCGTGGCATTTTCCTGAGAATTTCAGAAATTTCTGAAGCAAAATTTGGGGCTTTTGCTTCTATTTGGTTCCAAAGGCTTCGTTATAGTCTTATGTACGCACATTGAGGTCAAAATAAGTCAAATTTGTTGATTTCAAGCACAAATTAGCTAGCTGGAATTGTTTGCAAAATTTTTCAGAAAATTTCAGATTTTGATTTTGTGCTCCATTTAGCTCCTATAGGTGTTTGAAGCTATTGTGCACTATTTTTAGAGGTGGTACCCTGATTTTGGTGTGTTTTGCCCAAATTTTCAGCACACTAACCTCTTCATTGTGCAATTATGGCGTCATCTTCTTCAGATGTGAAGAATCTATTTGAGATTCGACGATTTGAGGGAATATGTTTCGACTTGTGGAAGGAGAGAATGCAAGGTATTCTCTTTCTGAAGGATTGTGACAAGGCATTGGAGACGGAAAAACCAGCGGACATGTCACAAGATGCATGGCTTATCTTGAACAAGAAGACTGTTACATATATCAAGATGGCTGTCTCTTATGAAATCTTGGTAGATCTCAAAGGTTTGACCTCTGCTTCAGAAATATGGGCAAAGCTGAAAGCAACTTATGAAAACACTACGCCTGTTAACCAAGTGCATTTGATGTGGAAGCTTGTTGGCATGCAGCTAGATGAGTCCATGAGTGGAGCTGAACACTTATCTCTCTTTACAGGTACTTTGTCACATTTGCAGGACTTAGATATGGCTCCTTTTGATGATAAGCTTAAAGTCATTTTCTTGCTTATGACATTGCCTGACTCTTGGGAGACATTGGTAGTCTCATTGTCCAATAACCCCAACCTGACCTTTGATGGTGTTAGGGGTTCTATACCTAATGAAGAGATTAGGAGAAAAGAAGGTGGTGAAGGTGGCAGCTAAGCCAACATGGTTAGAGGAAGAACAGATAAGAGGAGTAACAATGCACAAAGGAACAAGAGTAAGAGCAGGGAAAGGGGTAATAGCAGCAAGGGTAAAAGCAATGATGTGACATGCTATCATTGTGGAAGGAAAGGCCACAAGAAACTTGATTGCCGCTATTACAAGGCATAGCTTGAAAGAAAGAAGAATGCTGGAGATAAGAAGAGGGAGAAGAAAGAAGACAAGACTGATGCACAGGACAACCAAAAGGACAAGGAGAAGGCCAATGTGGCCTCTAATGTAGTCATAGAAGAGCTGTCAGATGTTGAGGATATTTTATGCACTACTTTATCAGCTCATGATACTTATGCATTTGATTCCTCTCTAAATATTCATTCACAGGACATGTCGATCACCAAAAGTGATCTTATTGATGCTTTGCTGACCGTTAATGATGCATTGGCCGAGGCATGGATTGTCGACTCTGGTGCTTTTTTTCATGTGACTCCTATCAAGGAGTGTTTTTCTACTTTTACTGTAGGCAGCCATAGCCATGTATACCTTGGAAACAATCACGCATGTTCCATTGAGGGTATTGGCACAATGCATTTCTCTACAAATGGCACTAATGAGCTTGCCTTGCATACTGTGCGTTATGTACAGGGATCAAGAAAAGCTTGCTTTCTCTGGGTCAAATGGATATGCATGGTTATAGCATTCTCTTTGAGAGAGGATCATGGAAAATGACAAAGGGATGAAGGCTGATTGTGAAAGGCACAAAGAAGGGAAGTCTCTATTGCTTGCATGGAAAAGCCTTATCAGGGAAGTTTATTGCTTTGGCTGAAGTTCATTCCCATATGGAGTTGTGGCATAAGAGACTTGGCCATATGAGCCAAAAGGGTCTCACTAGGCTTTGTAACTTAAAGAAGCTTGATGCTAAAGGCACAAAGCTTGAGCTTGATTTTTGTAATGAATGTCAATATGAAAAGCAAGTGAAACATTCCTTTTACCCTGGTGTGTCTCGTAAGTCTTGTACTTGATCTTGTTCATTCTGATGTATGTAGCATGCCTACCAAATCTATGGGGGGTGCTTTGTATTTCATTTCTTTTGTTGATGATTTCTCTAGAAAAATTTGGGTTCAATTGCTTAAGTCTAAGGATGAAGCATTTGCTGCATTTAAGCGTTTTCATGCATTTGTGACCACCCAAACAAGTAAAAGGCTGAAATGCCTACATACAGATAATGGGGGTGAGTACACAAGTGCTGAAATTTAAGAAATTTCGTGAAAATTTTGGCATTAAGAGGGAGCTTACTGTTCCATACAGCCCCTCTTCTAATGGTGTGGCTGAATGCTATAATAGGACACTTTGTGAGAGGGTGAGATGCATGCTGTCCACAGCTAATCTCCCTCGTGGATTTTGGGGAGAGGCACTCAAAACTGTAGTACATATATGCAATAGATCCCCTCACATGTCTTTGAAAGGTGACATCCCTGAAGAGGTTTGGTGTGGCAAACATGCTTCATATGATCACTTACGTGTCTTTGGTTGCGAGGCTTTTGTGCATATAAGGCCTGAGCTGAGAAACAAACTTGATGCTAAGTCCATTAAAGGTCTCTTCATGGGATATGGTGAAGAAGGTGAGATGGGCTACAAAATCTGGATACCTCAGCTCAAGAAAGTTGTACGCAGTCAGGATGTTGTTTTTAATGAGGCGAGGCTGCTTCAAAACAATAGTGCCTCAAGAGATGACCATAAAAGGGTCAGATTTCATCATGACCAGCCACTTGTTAGGCCCAATTTTGACCCTCCGAATGCACTACAAAGGACTGAAAATATTGATGATCCAATGGTTTTTGAGCTAGAAGATAATGGACAGTGAGGCTCTTGAAGGGCATATGCAGCCACCTATGCATGCTGAAAACAGGGCTGGAAATGATGTACAGCAGCCCGTTAACAATGAAGAAGTTAATGTACCTCCTGATGTAGATCCATTGCCTGGTAATGTGGATCATTGGGTAAGAAGATCTATACGTCCTAGGAGGCCTGTGAATAGATATGATCCTTCTATAAATTATATTATGTTATGAGATGAGGGTGAGCCTCTTACTTATAAAGAGGCAAAGCTATGTGAGCACAAGAAGAAGTGGGAGTTAGCCATGTAGGAAGAGATAAAGGCCTTGCATGCAAATGATACTTGGGATTTGGTTGAGTTACCTAAAGGAAGGCCGGCCATTCCCAACAAGTGGGTGTACAAAATCAAAACTGTTGATGGCAAACCCAAGTATTAGGCAAGGCTGGTTGCTAAGGGATATGCCCAAAAAGAGGGCATTGATTTCCAAGAAGTGTTCTCTCCAGTGGTGAAAATGACCACTTTACGTGTGTTATTTGCCTTCACAGCTGCCTTGGATTTGGAATTATTCCAAATGGATGTTAAAACAGCCTTTTTGCATGGGATTTAGACGAAGAGCTGTACATGAAACAGCCAGAAGGATAAGCCATTCCTGGAAAAGAGCATCTGGTATGCAAACTGAAAAGGAGCTTATATGGGCTGAAACAGGCCCCCAGACAATGGTATAAGAAGTTTGATGCATTTATGCTCAAACTAAAAGAAGCCATGCAGATCACTGTTTGTACACCAAAAAGGATGAAGATGACAGCCCAATTATTCTTGTACTGTATGTAGATGATATGCTGCTGGCTGGGAAGAAAAAGAGCACTCTGAATGCTCTAAAACAGCAGCTGAACTCTGCATTCTCAATGAAAGACCTTGGGGAAGCTGAGCATATTCTTGGTATGCGTATCAAAAGGGATAGGCAGCAGCATACTTTGCAGGTACCCCAAGAAAAGTACATTGAAAAAGTGCTCGACAGATTTAATGTGGCTGATGCTAAGCCTCTTGGAGTGCCATTGCAGCCACATGTTAAGCTTAAGCTTTCCAAGGATGACTGTCCCAAAGATGATGATGCAGCCAATTACATGAAGAGTGTTGCATATGCATCAGCTTGTGGTTCACTTATGTATGCTATGGTTGCTCATGCAGTGGGAGTTGTTAGCAGGTTCATGGCTAATCCTGGTAGAGCTCATTGGGACGCAGTCAAATCTATCTTGAGATATTTGAAAGGGACCAAAGGTAAATGCTTATGTTATGGAAAGGGTCCATTGGAGTTAAAAGGATTTTATGATTCAGACATGGAAGGTGATGTGGACACACGCAAGTCCACAAGTGGCTATGTATACATCCTTGCAGGTGGAGCTATTTCATCGTGCTCTAGACTTCAGAGGATAGTTGCACTATCTACTACAGAGGCTGAATATATTTCAGCCACAGAGGCTTCCAAAGAAGCCATTTGGTTAGGTGAGTTTGGGATGCCTGAAAAGGCACCTGTTCTTGGATGTGATAGCGAGAGTGCCATATGTGTGGCAAAGAATGCCATGTTTCATGCTCGCACAAAGCATATTGATGTGAGATACCACTTCATCAGAGAGGTGTTAGAGGATGGCCTGATCACTTTGATCAAGGTCAATACTTCACAGAATCTTGTAGATGCTCTCATGAAGTGTCTACCCAAGGCACAACATCAGCTATGTATACAGATGGTGGGAGTTACTTAGCTTAAAGGAGCCTCCTTGGTCCTTTAAGTGGGAGGTTGTTGGGGATAAAGGCCCCATGGACTCTCCTTTTGTATATTTTGACCCTTCCATGTGAAAGCTCTCTTTGAGAGCTTTCTAGATATTTTTTGGACCCCAAATTGGGGAGTTATAGGCATTTACATTATTTTTATGACTTTTGGTCATTGGCCATGTGTGAATATGCCCAAATGACCTAAAAGTCACTTATCAATAAGATTTGGTCCCAAATCTCTCATAACTTGATTGGGACTTCTTCAACTTCAGCTTCTCCATCTTCTTCTTCAAATTTTTGCGTAGGTTTCTCTCTCTACTTTCTCTCTCCTTACGCGGCAGCCCACTCCCTTGGCATTTGGAGCCAATCGAGCACACCACGACGTAGCTCTCCGCGGCCTCTTTCAGACCTTAGATTAGTTTGCAAACAAAAGTCAAAACCCTTTGGTTGTTGAATGTATACATCCTCATGAAGATCACGAGTAAGAAATATTGTTTTAATATCTAACTGGTATACTTTGCAACCAAAGAATGCAACTAAGTAAATACAATTTTGTCTATGGTCATTCTAGAACTAGGAGCAAAAGTTTCATCGTAGTCAATACCTTTCTTTCGTGTATAACCTTTGACAACTAACCTTGCTTTATGCTCACAAAAAGCTTCAGTGCTTGATTCTTATGAATAGAATCAATCTCTTCTTGCATTGCTTTCTTCCACACAAGATTATGTAGTAGTAGATTCGTTTTCAACTTCAGTAAAATCAAGAATATTATGAATCTAAAAAACTATTGAATAATTTTCCTGATCTGCGTGATTTTTTTAACTTCTTGTCCTTCCTTTGAAAGATTGGATGCCATTTCCTTGCAAGGCTTGCAAGTACCACCCTTGGAATCTTCTTAAAAACTAGGGCAATCTCTCTTTCTTTTGGACTTCTATAAGGCTCTCAAATTTATTGAATTGGTTCTTCTTCTATAGGTTGAAAAGGAATGGGAGATGGTGAAGGGTGTGGTGATGGCATGTAAAATTTAGCTTGTGTAGGATTGGTTACAATTTTCTTATTACCTTTATCTTTATATTCCTGTGTAGGCGATTGGAGAAGGTTGATCATCCTCTCTGTATGGCTGAATATAAGTATCCATATTCCTTTTAGAAAAATGCATAATTATGTGCTTTAATAAAGTTTGGAACTTTGGATTTTTGCTATAAATCTGATTTTCAGCAATATAAGCGTTGCATAAGAGTAAGATTTTACCTGTGTTTGAAACATAAAATTTGTAACCTTTGCTTTCAACTCCATAACCAAGAAAAACAGCTTTGATAGCCTTTTCATCAAGTGTACCACTATCCTTCTTTCTAATGTGGACGCAAGAGGGAGAACCAAAAGTTTTGAAGTAATTTACATTGGGTTTCTTACCATGATATCCTTCATAAGGTGTAATCCTCTTTAAAGCTTTTGTTGAAGCTCTATTAAGAATGTGATTAATTGTATGAATAACCAAAACTTTGGTGAAAGCTGCATAGAAAATAACATACCACATGCTATTTCAACAAGTGTACGTGTCTTTCTCCTTGCAATAACATTCTACTCTGCAATGGTCTTTTTGGAGTATAAGCAATAGTGAATTGATGAGAAATACCTGTCTTCCAAATATGACTTGAAGTCATTAGACATGTATTCTCATCCTCTATCATTCATATAATCTGAATTTTAGATTGATTTTCATATTCAACCATAGGTGCAAATTTCATGAAAGTAGCAAAAACTTTTGACTTAAGAGAATTTAGAGTTTCTTCTCTGATATAAGCATCCACAAATGCGTCTTCTTAGGTAGGAAAACTTGGTATAGCAGCAAGACTTGAAGAAAAACAAGAATATGGAAGACATGCAGTTTTCACTTGTGGATTCTTTGTCCGAGTTGTGAGCGGTTGATAGGTGTATATACCCTATCAATTGTGCATTTTTGTAAATTTTCCTATCTCTTGTTTGCATTTTTGTGCTAGGCTTCATTATGGCTGAGTTTGCCCATTAGTTCCGGAAGTGATAGAAACTCAATTCGTAGAGCTTCTTGTGAGTTCATGCTCGTGGTATGTGTGCGTTGTGTAGCACGTGTGTGAACATGTATTCATTCTTAGTTCTATACCCGTTATTGGGCATTGATGATGTTAAGTGGGGAATCGGGATGTCATAGTATTGAGTCTATATTATGCATAATGGAGCTGATTTGCTATATAGTCTTGTGGTTGACTATGCATGAGCTTATAGTTGCACTTTCATTTGAGGGTGAATTTGGGATTTTTGCCTACATTCAATCTTTCAATGTCCTTGACTTACTCTCCAAGTTGTACGGACTCAAGCTCGTGCTCTCACTCAATCATTGCCCTCAATAAGAGGCCTTACTAGGCTTCCTAATTAGTTGATTAGAACCATCATATGTTTTAGTGGAACATCATGGGTGAATTCTCCAAGCTCCCAATCCTCGAAGGTGTCATCTTGCCATCTTTCCTGAGCCATTTCCTTAAGTGGCTCGTATGCTATACAACGTCGTGACCCGTCGAGGAAGATCAAGCTCGTTTGCTACCCTTGGAATCCTCTAAAAATTATTGATCTCCTCTTGAGGTATCACCAAATCATCTTGCATCAGTAACCACCCCAAGCAGCTTATGTGCAATATAGAAACCGTAATTCCTCATCTAGCTCATAGGATATCCAAGTTATCCTTCCTATGATCCATGAAGGACCATAGCCATTGGAAGATAACTCCCTATACACGTCAGTTGTGGCACGTCTTAGAATCTTGGCTTATCTTAAGGTAGATCCTCATCCTGTTACTATAGAGATGAGGAGGTTAACGAAGTAGGATGACCTGAAGACAACATAGTGCTATGCTGTCTTCTAAGAAGACAACAAAGTGCAAGGTCATCTTCGTGCCCACTCCTCTCATCTAAGTAGTTGTGCATCCCTGCAAAAATCTAGGTAAGCTTTTGCAATGCGAAGCAGAGATGGGAAGTTATGTGTGAGGGAGAGAAAAGCTAGAGAGCCTAAGGACACACACAAATATAATTGAGGGCCCCCGCCCAACCACACAACCCGACTATTATGGCTTCTTGAGTTCTATTCATAGAACTCTCTCAACCATCCTTTCTTGCCTACCACTCCTACCAAAGGAGTGGTATATGATGTGAAGCCTCTTCATCACTCTGCCACGCGTCTGTGGTCTAAGGTTCAAGACCTTAGCATAATGTAACAATTCCTTCCCCTTGGTTCCATTTTGTCCTCAAAACGGCATCGGAAGGCATATGGAAAAGATGCTTGGAAGGTTGTTCCCATTGGCCCCTACGTACAATACGATGTACATAGTCATCTATATGTGCTATTTTCCCATATCCTTTCCTTAAGGGAATTCTTGGGAAGGTAAAACAAAAGTGGAAAACCATATGCCTAAATGTCTACTATCTCAGATCATAAACACTTGATTTCCGAACCATCATTGGAATGAAACTAACATCATTCAAGTGATCTAAGTCCATATGGTGTATCCCCTATGGAGTAATAAGATGAAAGAAAAATGTAAAATGCCAAGTTAGCTAAAACTTGATCATACCATAATGTAGAGAATTAACCATAAAATCCTCTAAAATATAGAATAATGTCCCAAGGTAAAAGTGATTTCAAACCCTTATAGAACGAGTATGATAGATTTGCCTTCAGTGTACGCGCACAAATAATAATTTTATCTAGAACCATCCTTGTGTCCTATACAAATCCAGTTTCTTAGTTCTTATAAAAGAATCGTGTGGCAGTAGAATGAAATCTCTACATCCCACTAACCAAGAAATCCTTGGTTTGTCATGCTGAAAGAGGAGGTTCACAACTTCTAAATGGTGTGCAACAGGTTCATGAATCCCATCATGTCATAATGATGAGGAGACCTAATTTGATTATTTATATGAGCTCTTGGTCATTTGGGCATGTTCACATTGCCCAATGGCAAAAGAGTTTAAAAATAATATAAGTGCCTATAAAGGCTCCAAAATGGTGCCCAAAAATTTATAAAAAATATGTATAGGTAGTCTTAAATGAAAGCTACCATTTGGAAGGGTATAGCTGTACAAAGTGGATTCCTTGGAGCCTTTATTCCCAACAACCTCCCACTTAAAGGGTCAAGGAGGCTCCTTCAAGCTAAGTAACTCCCACCATGCCTTTGATAGACACTTAGTAAGAGCATCTCCATGGTTCTATGATGTATTGACCTTGATCAAGGTGATCAGGCCATCCTCAAGCACTTCTCTGATGAAGTGATACTGCACATCTATATGCTTTGTGCGTGCATGGAACATGGCATTCTTTGCCAAACATATGGTACTCCAGCTATCACAGCCAAGAACAGGTGCCTTGTTAGGGAAACCAAAATCATTGCATAAGCATGCCAACCATATTGCTTCCTTGGAGGCCTCTGTAGCTGATTTGTAGCTTCAGTAGTCGATAGTGCAACTATCCTCTGAAATCTAGAGCACCACAAGATAACACCTCCTCCAAGAGTGAATACATAGCCACTTGTGGATTTATGGGTATCCACGTCACCTTCCATGTCAGAAGCACAGAATCTTGAGTTCTAATGGATCCGTCCCATAGCATAGACATTTATCTTTGGTCCCCTTCAAATACCTCATAATGGACTTGACAGCATCCCAATGTGCTTTGCCAGGATTAGCCATGAATCTGCTAATAACTCCCAGTGCATGAGCAATGTCTGGCCGAGTGGCAACCATAGCATACATAAATGAACCACAAGCTGATGCATATGGAACACTTTCATGTAGTTGGCTGATCATCATCTTTGGGACAGTCATCCTTGGAGAGCTTAACATGTGGCTGCAATGGCACTCCAAGAGGCTTAGCATCAGCCACATTAAATCTGTGCAATAGTTAGAACGAGGGCAAGAATGATTACAAGAAGCAAAGGAGAAGTTGAAGGCATCAAGAATAAATATAGAGCACTTTTTCAATGTAGTTTTCTTGTGATAAAAAGAGAAGACGCTGCTGTCTCTCTCTTTTAATCCTCATGCCCAAAATATGCTCAGCCTTGCCAAGGTCTTTCATGGCAAATGCAGATTTCAGCTAATCTTTAAGAGCATTTAATGTACTCTTAGTCTTTCCAATAAGTAACATATCATCTACATAAAGCACAAGAATAATGGGGCTGCCATCATCATCCCATTTGGTGTATAATCAGTGACTGCGTTTGAACCCATGTGCAAGCATAAATGAGTCGAACATTTTGTACCATTGTCTAGGGGCTTGCTTCAGCCCGTAGAGACTCTTCTTGAGTTTGCATACAAGATGTTCCTTACCAAGAATAATGCAATTCCTCATCCAAATCACCATGCAAGAATGCTATTTTTACATCCATTTGATATAATTCCAAATCAAGAGCAGCAGTGACAGCAAAGAGAGTACGCAGCGTGGTCAATTTTACTACAGGAGAAAACCCCTCCTGAAAATCAATGCTTTTTGTCTGTGCATAACTTTAGCCACTAATCTGGCTTTATACTTGGGTTTGCCATCAACAATTTTGATTTTGTATACCCACTTGTTAGGAATAGCTCTTCTACCTTTGGTCAATACAACTAAATCCCAAGTATTATTTGCGTGCAAAACTTTAATCTCTTCTTGTATTGCCAGCTTCCACTTGCTTTTGTGCTCACAAGTCTTTACTTGTCTAAAAGTAAGAGGTTCGCCCTCATCTGATAGCATTACATAATACAAAGAGGGGTCATATCTCTGTACATTCCTCCTCAATCGTGTAGATCTTCGTACCCAGACTCCAGTGATATATGTTCTCTGGCAATGGATCTACATCAGTAGTATGTGAATATTGTCATCATTTTGAGGCTGCTTTATGATTTACAGCCTTATTTTCAGCATTGCTTCTAAGTTGTAAATTATCATCAGGAGCATGAATCGGCTGTCCAGCATTATCCGGATCAATTACTACAGACTGATTATTATTTCCAGCCTTTAGTGGTGCATCCTGACATTTATTTTCAGCACTTATGGGTGGCTGCACATGCTGAAATTTGACCCTTTTATGGTCAGCTTTAGAAGCATCATTACTATGAAGTAATAAACCTTGCACAATAATCGAGAATCCCTTTGCAATCAATAACGGTGCATCATGTGTGCCCATAGCGAATAGTTGGAACCACCCAACTTACTCTCAAAAGCCAACATGCGAAATACATCATTGTTCTTAACCATAGCCACTGACCATACCTTGATGCAAAAAATTCACTATCCTTAAGAAAGTTGAACAGAAGTACCCCATGGAGCTCTGATAGACTTGAAGCAGACTTAGGGTTGCTTGTACTGACGAACAGAAGCCCAAATAAAAATTGGGAGAAAAGGATGAAGTCACCTGCATTGTCGTTGTGATAGTACGTTGGGAGGCCGAGACATACTCAAATCGACTTTTGAGCTGCACACAACTCTTAGAGTTTGGAAGTATACACCACCCGGACAATGCTCAACATATTTCATAGAGATTCAAGAAAGTGAGCGAAGATGTGTGGGTGACGTGCCTCATGAAGTAATCATCTGTTAATTGTTGGAGTTCGGGGAGGGAGAACGCACACTAACAACACAACGAAGAAGAAGAAGCTTAGGGGCACAACATGCAATGCATTACTAAGTGTGGAATGTACAAAGATAAGTAGCCCATTAGAGTTATGGGCATACACAAGGTGGTTGGGGGGGGGACCTCCTAAAGAGGGAAAAAGGTGCCCTGACAGTCCTAAGTGTGTTCACACACATCACTACCAAAATATACTGACATTGAAGGCATTGACCATTCATTATGAAAACCTTCAATTGCCCTCATTCACCCTGGTCAGTATGGATTCTTACAAGGTCGATCAATCTATGGCAACATCTTCACTGTAATGCTGATCTTTGATTTTGCTCGGATGAACAGCTCGATATGGTTATGATACAGATTGACTTCAACAAAGCTTTCGATACTCTGCTGGTAATTCATTTCTAATGTAATGAATCAATCTGGTTTCAGTCGAAAGATTTTGCAGGCTATTCTCTTCGTTTGTTAAAAACGCTTACACACTTCAACATTGGTTCACGGAGCCCTCACCAATTCTGTTCGACTTCATCTCTGTACAGGACAAGGCTGTCCTCTGGGCTTTTCACTATTTGCTGCAGCCACTTATCCCCTATATTGCAATTTGCTTGATTGATGCAGGTATTATAGATGGGACACTTCATATTTTGCAATTGGACGATTGCATTATGGCTGGTGCTGGTTTTTCAGATGATACTGTACTATTTGTTGAGGCCACTGGTCCTCTATTTCTGCCTGCACTGCAATTTCGGATCTTTTTGCAGATGCTTTAAAAATCAGGCTTGCACATGCATATAGATAATTCCAAGTTAATTTATGTGAGTGCTTTTGAGTTTGAGTCAATGCCCTAAAATGGTATCCACATACAAAACAGGCAGATCTTCCTGCACCTTGGATACCCTCTTGCTGTGAATATATCCCAATGTCAACAAAGACAATGGATTTTGTACAGAGTATTGCCTAAGATTGCTTGTTGGAAAGCTAGAGATTGGCCTTTGCATTTTAGGACTTGAGGATCATACAATGTATACTGCAGCCGTATATTACGTTTTACTTGCCTTATTGGCTGGACCAAGGTATCATTGCACCATTGTGCTTGCTTTGAGGGAATTTTTATGGCAGAAACAGATGTCCCTATCGCCTGTGCCATGTGCATGGGTGTTCGCAGGTCAACTACATTCATGTGTCAGGATGGGCAGCTGTGACCTTACATTCATATGCATGCTCATCATTGCACATCGATAAATAAGTTCTTTAGATCAATGCATCCTTAGGCTCGATTGATGCGTGAGTTCATATAGCGAGGTAATGTGTAGTTTAAAGCTTGAGAGGAATTGGACACCTGGACAAAGGTTTATTCACATGCACCTTTCGAAATTAGATGTCCTTATGTTTTCTTGATAGTGGACTCTTGGAGGAAATTAAGGTCTTCTCTGAGATGCAGTGGGAGAACATCCTCCATAGGTAGTTTGTTGCTCCTAGAATTTCTCTAGGTCTTTGTTACATACATTGCTGCTGGCCTTCAACTAGGCCTGCAAACAAGATATTTTCACCAGAAAGGGATTGTTTTACTGTTTGACTGCATTATTAACAATGGACATTGGGTTCCTTTTAATGAAGCTAGACGCAGGCTTGGAATTGGTGCTACATATAGAGATGCATGGATTCTACTTTAGTCAAAATAAAAGAATATTGATTTACCTACACTCACTACAGAATCCAGATGCACATCAAGAGAGGGTTTGGACATTGCTAGATCTTCAGAGATGGTTTGATCCTTTGGTTCCTTCATACTATGAGGTTTTACTCCGAACCTCTGATTTTGCAAGTGTTTGTGATCGCTGCTGGGGATGCTGCAAACCTACATGATGCTGGCAGAGGCACGGTATACTGGTAGAAAAAGATGCCTTCACATTATCATGTTTCCTATCCCAATATATTTCAAACTGCATACACTCAGAGTCACATTTGACGCTCCCATGCCCTCGATGTGGAGAACAGTATGAATCTGTGTCACATATTCTGGGATTGCAGAAAGATTAATAGATGGCGGGATGATTTCATACAATTCTTTAGATATCCTGTCATCTCATCGGGAAGTTGTTAAGGAGGACATATCCTCCTGCTTATAATGAATGAAACATCCTGTTTCTCCCCAATAAAAAAAAAGTATGCACACATATGTGTGTGTATATTTAGGTATGTATGTATGTGTGTGTATATTTAGGTATGCACACATATGTGTGTGTATATTTAGGTACTGTTACAAAGTCTTCATCCTCTGGGTTTCTCATATTTCTTGTCTACTGGACAAAAAATTAAGAGTACAATCTGACCAATAATAGCCCTAAGGAGCTATCATTTATAGCCTGGATCTACTTAATATTCTTAAAAAGAAATTCTTAAGGGACGGTCGATGTACGTAGGTAGCGTGGATACGAAGTATTGAAGTGTACTTCTTCTATACCTAAACGTGGACCTGACTGATGCAATGACTGGTTTAAAACTTCCTCAGCAGATGCAGCAGGCTGTTAACTTATACATGTAGCAGATTAAACTCAGCACTTTCGTTTGTTCTGCTTATTTCTTTCAGTTCCTTTGCTGCATGAAACATGTTTTTAGTTCTGAAAAGAATTTTGTATTCTGGCTTGTTTTATATTGTATTGATTCATGAATGTTTATATGCCAGTAACGCAGATAAAGAGCGAGAAGAACAACAAACCCTTGATCAGGTGAATCAGCTTAGATTTTCCTAGTACATAGTAAAGTTTTCCTTCTGCATTTTCACTAATTAAGTGTGATGTCTTTTAGGCATTGAGAAACCTGAGGGAGAGGGAGAAGAGAACTTTGCTTAGAGCTGTAAGTTATATTGAGGTGTTTTCGACTTCAAAGTGTGGACACATGTAAATGTGCTCGTGGCACATGTGCACACATGCAGCTTGTGCCGTGCAGACACACACACACACACACGCACGCGCGCGCGCACACACACACACACACACACACACACACACACACACACACACACACACACACACACACACACACACACGCACGCACGCACGTACACACATGCATACAGACGCAACATAAATTTTCTTATTTAACATTGTCCATGATGTTTAAAAGCTTGTTCCTGTTCTTGAAATAACAGTATACAGATTTCCAATTTGTTTAGATGAACAAAGAAACAAAAGATGAGAAGGTAAAGCAAAAGCCTACTGGAAATGAGGCAGCTTGTAAAGACAAACAAAAGATGGATGAAGAGAGTGAGGAGGAGGTTGATGATTGGAGCTCTGAGGGTGGATTCGGTTCTTCAGATTCTCTTGAGGATGGATCAGATGACAATATCAGTCAAGTATGAGAAGGTAGTGTCAATTTTAGAGCTTTGAAGTCAGATAGGTGTAGACTTCATGGAATCCTGACTAAAATATATTTACCGGAGGACTGCAATTTCAGAGAAAGCAATATAGACAATGAAAGAATGAATATGCAGATCTAATGCTTTGAAATGAGCTACCACAGTTTTAAACTCAATATACTAGTGTGCTTGTAAGGAATCCTTATCATGTAGGAATGCATACTAGAACCAATTTCTGAACGAAAAACTGGTTGTTGGTTCTAGTACCTCTGTCTGAGCTGCACATTGGTATTGTATATTTCATTGCGACTTTAATTCCTAGTGGTTGATCAAATTCTTTGTGCACAGGCTTCCAATGATAGGTTTTATCATGGCTGAATTCAGCCTTCATGACCTGATATTGTTACCAACAGTCTTGTTGGACTCTATGCGTTGCATGTGTAATATGATGAACAGATGAACAATGACAAGATAAATGATATAGGCATGATAAATATAAAATAAAACTGTAGCTGAGCACATAGCTGAATAGCATATTCTGAATTATTTCATCTAAGTCAAATGCTGTTGAGAATGGTGACAATTGTGGTGCTGGTTGTAAGGCTTGATTAGTCTATTTGAGTTACATGGTGTTGAAGATCATGAGAATTGTAATTTTGTTCTCCAAAGTTTAGATGAAGACATAGATAATTACTTGGGTTACAAATGTGTTGGTAAATATGGTTCAAATCGGTGTGTTGTCGAGTAGGTAGGATCTAAGGCGTGGCTAATTTCTTGGTGTAATAACCTCATGGTGTATGAGACACTTTAAAACATAGGCAATAGTTGAGATCAAAGACACATATAATAAGAGAGTTGAATATGAGAGAGATGCCATGGTTGAGGTGTGATTTTAGAACCACAAGAGCCTAAGACATAATTGTGTGAGTGAACGGTGACTTTAGGTGTGATTGAGAGATTGCTTTGTTTAAATTAGGATTTCTAGGATTATAGGAAAAAAATGACTCAAGTTCACAAAGATTGTTGCATTTAACTAGCTTCTAGAACTATGCTTCTAGAGCTTTTGTTTTCCTCTTTTTTGTACAAACTATAACTGATGAAATTCAAAGAATAGAGAGAGAGAGAGAGAGAGAGAGAGAGAGAGAGAGAGAGAGAGAGAGAGAGAGAGAGAGAGAGAGAGAGAGAGAGAGAGAGAGAGAGAGAGAGAGAGAGAGAGAGAGAGAGAGAGAGAGAGAGGTGAGGGGGGAAAGGGGGGGTGGGAGATATATATATAGACACACACGTGCACACACACACACACACACACACAGAGAGAGAGAGAGAGAGAGAGAGAGAGAGAGAGAGAGAGAGAGAGAGAGAGAGAGAGAGAGAGAGAGAGAGAGAGAGAGAGAGAGAGAGAGAGAGAGAGAGAGAGAGAGAGAGAGAGAGAGAGAGAGAGAGAGGGAGGGAGGGAGGGAGGGAGGGAGGGAGGGAGGGAGGGAGGGCGGGGAGGGAGGGAGGGAGGGAGGGAGGGGGGGGGGGGAGGGGGAGGGGGAGGGGGAGGGGGAGGGAGGGAGGGAGGGAGGAGGGGGAGGGGGAGGGAGAAGGGGGGAGAGAGAGAGAGAAGGGGGGAGAGAGAGAGAAGGGGAGAGAGAGAGAAGGGGAGAGAGAGAGAGAGAGAGAAGGGGAGAGAGAGAGAGAGAAGGGGGGGAGAGAGAGAGAGAAGGGGGAGAGAGAGAGAGAGAAGGGGGGGAGAGAGAGAGAGAGAGAGAGAGAGAGAGAGAGAGAGAGAGAGAGAGAGAGAGAGAGAGAGAGAGAGAGAGAGAGAGAGAGAGAGAGAGAGAGAGAGAGAGAGAGAGAGAGAGAGAGAGAGAGAGAGAGAGAGAGAGAGAGAGAGAGAGAGAGAGAGAGAGAGAGAGAGAGAGAGAGAGAGAGAGAGAGAGAGAGAGAGAGAGAGAGAGAGAGAGATTAACGTCTTCTGGAGGCCAAACTTGGCCTATGAGACAAAAACCATGTACAAGTGTAGTAACCCTGTGTAGAAGATGAAATGAAATAAAAAAGTACATCGCTACACAAAGCTATATAGGGCTGGAAAAGGCTGGGGAGACGTGGCTCTGGCTCTGCAGATCGTGGCCACCTAATACATCGGGGATCCATAATGTGAGTAAAACACCCTAGCTACTGGTGATGGGTGGAGGTGGGTGTAGTATGTGGTACATCGGTGGTGGTCTAAGTGCCTCTTGAAGGAAGACAACCCAGGGGGTGGTGGTATGCCTATGCTCCATCATGTGGTCGTAGGCTGTCCTGATGTGTGAGATATCCTCCTAATGTAGTCGTGGTCGACGATATCTGCCCATGCGTGGCCGGCGCTGTGCTCTCTGTGCTGCTGCCTGGTGGAGCATGAGCCCTATAGATGGACCTCTCTGATGTAGCTCAGCCCGCTGAAAGAACTGGGTAATGGTCTGCTGGGTACTCACCCGTGGCTGATGTGTGGGCTGTAGTGACCGCTCTGGCCTCTCATATGCTGCTGTGAGGAAGCGTCCTAAACGTCGCTGGTCTCCCATAGTCATGCACAACTGGAGTGACTCCTCTATCTGGAACTTTGCTCGTAGGTCTAAGTATGATGGGCATCTGATAGCAAAATGCTCCTCACTCTCTACCTCTGTCTCACACACTGGACACCACCTCTCCTATCGGGGGACTCCCTTGGACCGACCCCTCTCAATCTCGAGCTGATGTGATGAAACCCGGAGCTGCCCAATGACGACTCGGAGGTCGTGGGGTAGATATGTGTGCATGTATCTCGGAATCTTGATGAAGCCCTTGTCCGATATATGTAGAAAATGCTCACGGTAATAGAGCATTTTCGGTGGCAATGTATCCCTAGGGCTCACCCATGTCCTTTGTATGTATGTATGCCATATCTCCCGACGAATGACCCTATTCCTCTCTTGATGAGAGAGCGAGTAGATGGGTGCATGTGAGTCGTACTGTAGTGGTGGTAGCTTGTCTATGTCAATGCCATGGTGGGCCAGCCAATCTCGTGTCTGTGCATACCATGAGGAGGTGTCGCCTGCTAATGCCATATCATTTGATGCCTGGAGAGAGAGAGAGAGAGAGAGAGAGAGAGAGAGAGAGAGAGAGAGAGAGAGAGAGAGAGAGAGAGAGAGAGAGAGAGAGAGAGAGAGAGAGAGCCTTTCCAAAGGCCAAACTTGGCCTATGAGGCAAAATCATATACAAGTGTGGTAATCTTTGTGTAGCAATACTCGCCACACAAAACTGTGTAGGCGGAAAACAACAAAGGATGGTGTACATGGTAATGAGGAGGTAGTGGGGATAAAATAGTGGTGCTTGGGGGGAGGGTGGCTCTGATGCAGCGGATAATGACACCTAATACAAGGGGACCCATGAGGGAGTGAATGTATATATGCTAACTGCTGATGGTGGGTGGAGTATGTGGTACATCGGTGACGGTACGAGTACTTCTTGCAGGAAGGCTCTCCAAGTGGTGGTGGTGCACTTGTGCTCCATCATGTAGTCATGGGCTATCTTGATGGGTGAGATATCCTCCCGGTGCAATCGTGATCGTCTGTACCCAACCATGTGGTTGGCATCGCACTCTCTGTGCCATTGCTTGCTGGAGTGTGAGGCCTATGCCTCTGGGAGGTGGGTTCGTATGATGTGGCCCAACTTGCTGAAAAATCTGAGTAATATTCTGCTGGGTACTCACCCATGTCTGGTATGTAGGTTGTAGCATATGACCTTGTCTCTCATATGCCGCCGTGAGGAAACGCCCCATCCTCCGCTGGTCTCCAATGGTCATGCACAACTAGAGTGACTATCTGGAACTCTGCTCGTAGATCCGAGTATGTTGGGTATCTGATAACGAGGTGCTCCTCACTCTCTATCTCTGTATGGCATACTGGGCATCACCTCTTCTCTCGAAGGACGACTCTAGCCCGATCCATCTCGATCTCGAGCTGATGTGATGAAACTTGAAGCTGCCCAATGACGACTCTGAGGTGGTGTGGCAGGTATGTTTGCATGTACCGCAGAGTCTCATTGAAGCCCTGGTCTGAGATCCGTAGAAAATGCTCATGGTAGTGAAGCGTTTTTGGTGTCAATGTCCGAGTCGGGATGTTCCATCTCCTCTGTAATGTATGTATGCCATATCTTCTTACGGAGGATCCTATCTCTCTCTTGGTGGGAGAGCGAGTAGGTGGGGGCCTAGGAGTTGTACTGTACCAGTGTTAGTCTGTCTATGTCAAAACCATGGAGGGAAAGCCAATCTCGTGTATGTGCCAATCTCGATGCATTGCCCCATATAACTTTGCTAGTATGGGGCCAATCATGATCGTCCTGTATGTGGTTGGATCCATAACATCACTTGACTTATGAATGGGCACAATGGTGTGCTCAGTCCATGAGTCAGGAAACCTTTCCACCAATGCTCGTTTGAAGAGGTGGGCAATGAGCGGTGCTAGAGTCGTGCATTTGTAGATGAGATGCTCTTCTTGTAAACCGAACTAGTCATGGGCCCTGCCATGCCGTAGATGGGCAATGGCACGGTTCACCATAGTTGATGTGAAGAAGTCAGAGGTAGAGCGTGAGTTGTGGCCGGGGAATGGGGGGTTGGTCCGAGATCTCGTATAGGCTTTGTGCATAGCGATGCCAAGTGCTTGGGTCTCGAATGGGTGTCTTTTGTTTCCTCTCGCTCAGGTGTCTCCATGCCATTGCACCATCCCGGCTCATTTGCAATACTCCCTCGTCCCATTCCTGCCGCTTGCGACGGGTGAGCCTCTGCATGCATCGCTGGACCTGCTTGTGTGTAATATCCCCCTTGAGCTCTAAAATCCGTAGACGCTTCCTTAGCTCCCGGCAATCTGTATCTTACCAACGGTTTTGGGGCATGGATCCCGTGCATGGAGGGTGTGTATGTGTGTGGTGTGGAAAGCTGTGTAGGATTGGGTCATGTAGGATGGTGGTGATCTGTGAGGTGAGCATGTCTAGTGGTGATAGTGGGTCGAGGGAGAGTAGGAAGGTGTGTAAGTGGTGTGCATAAACATGTGAGAGCTCGTGTGTGAAGTGTATCGTGGTGTGTGGCTCAATGAGTGTGGGAGGGCATGGAATAGGAGATGAAAGTGTGAACGTGATAAATGTATGGTTAGCACCGAGTGGACATCGTCCAATTCTAAGTGAGGGAATAAGTGAAGCTCCACAAATGGTACCCAAATGTAACCGATTGTGCTCTCGCCTCCCTCGTGAGGGAAGCAAGTAAGTCCACCCGAGCTTGGCCAATGGTGCATCCCGTTATATATAACAAGATGATGTTGGCCGCCTAGCTCAAGTAAATGTCTGCCATACCCGGTGGTGTCTTGACCCATATCCACTGATACTTTGTTGGTCCTCGTCTTGTTTGGATCTCTACCCCTCATGATCTGTGGATGCTCCATAGCATATGACTCGCACTGACGTGATTGGATGCGGCCATTGAAGTCCCCCATGAGGAAAACTTCACCTAGGGTATTGTAATGTAGTATCTCATATGAAAGTGCAGTGTATGGTGAATCTCTGTTGTGAGTCGGTTCCCCATGGTTATATCTTGCATATCTGGATCCGCATGGTAGGAAGTAGCATATGGTAATGTAGTCCGAGCTCTTTGTTAAAAGATATGCATTTGTAGGGCAAGCTCAAGCTTTGTTTTTCATGAAATAACTCCATTTGAAGGCTTTTGAACCTTAGGAAAGTCAAATAAAGTGTTTGAAGGTGCAACCTTATCCAAAAGGAGGCAATGGACCACCAAAAGGCACTCCAATGATGGAAAGTCAAAAGGCGACCGAAGAGACAAGGAGGGCATGTGAAGAGACATGGAGAACATGTGAAGAGTCATAGAAGGCTCTCATGGCTATATAAAGACCATCCAAGCTCATTCTAGGTGTGTGTGGATGC
>CM035415.1:62096020-62176020 GCA_020310875.1 Ceratopteris richardii
ATAATCCTTCCTTCAAAGTTCCTTTAATGTATCTAAGAACTCTTTGACCTGCAATCCAATGTGGGTCCTTTGGACAATGCACGAACTGAGAAAGAACTCCCACTGCATAACTAAGATTAGGTCTTGTTAGTGTAGCATAAATCAAGCTTCCCACTAAAGATTGATACTTCCTCATATCTTTGAACTCTGCACCATCATATTTACTGAGTTTATGATTGACCTCTAGTGGTGTTGATGCCTCTCTGGAATTCTCCATGTTAAACTTCTTTAGAAGATTCAAAAGATACCTTTCTTGTGATACATATATGCCATGTTTTGCATAAGTGATTTCCATTCCAAGAAAATATGACAATTTTCCTAGATCACTTATCTTAATTTCCTTCTCAAGTAATCTGTTCACCTCGTTGATTCCTTCATTTGAAGTACCTGTGATTATAATATCATCTACATAATTACAAATGTAGATCATACCTTCATCTGTTCTTTTGATAAGTAAACTTGCATCTTCTTTTGAACTTTGATATCCAAGATCATTAAGATACTTCACAAGTCTATATTCCCAAGCTCTTGGAGCTTGCTTCAATCCATAAAGTGCTGTTCTCAATCTGCAAACATAATTTGGATACTTGTAATCTGCAAACCCTTGAGGTTGCTCCATATAAACTTCATCTAATATATATCCATTCAAAAATGCATTCTTTATATCCAATTGACTTAATGTCCATCCTTTTGATGCTGCCATAACAATGATTGTCCTAATGGTTGACATCTTTGCTACAAGACTGAATGTCTCATTATAATCTATGCCATGAGTTTGAGCATAGCCTTTAACCACGAATCTAGCTTTGTATCTAGCTATTTTTCCATCTGCATGTTTCTTTATTTTGTACAACCATTTATTTCCAATGACTTTCTTACCATTAGGTTTTGGAACAAGTTCCCAAGTCTTGTTCTCCTCAAGTGCATTAAAATCTTCCTTCATTGCGTCTTCCCATTGTCTCTTATCCTTTGCTTCATCATAGCTTTGAGGTTATTCATCTTCTTTAATCATGTAAGCATAATTTTTCTGAGTCAAATAAGAAGTGTTATAGGAATACCTTGTTGGTTGTTTCCTCAATCTCGTTGAGCTTCTTGGTTCACATTCTTCATGTATATCTGGATATACTTCTTCATTAAATCTAGGTACATCTTTATTCCTTCTGTATGATCCATTCTTGGAAGTGCTTGCTTGCATATGATCTTCATCTCCATCTACTTGCATGTGTGATTTACCTCTTTCACTTCTTCTTACCTCTACTTCAAATGTTTCAAGGTTACACTCTTTATCTGCATACCAACTCTTTTGCTCATCAAAAGTCACATCTGTAGAAACAATAAATTGTTTGGTTAGAGGACTCCATAGCCTATAACCCATCTGCTTTTCATCATATCCAATACACACATATTTTTCAGCCTTTGGTTCAAGCTTATGTCCAAGTTGTGATGGTACATAAGCATAATCAATTGAACCAAATAACTTTCAATGATCAAGTGTTGGTTTCTTACCCCACCATGCGTCATACGGGGTCATTCCATTTAAAGCTGCACATGGTAACCTATTCATAAGATATGTGGCTGTATTTACAGCCTCAACCCAAAGATAATTAGGTCAATTCTTTTCTTATAACATTGCTCTTGCAAACTCAACCAATGTTCTATTCCTTCTTTCTACCACCCCATTGTGTTGAGGTGTAAACTTGAAAGTTATTTCTCTCTTGATACCTGCGTTACAAAGATAATCATTGAATGCTCCAAACATTTCTGATCTTTCCTTTAATACATAAATGGTTATCCATCTTGTAGCATCATCAATGAAGAGAACATAATACCTAGAACCATTGATTGATCCTTCTTTTGTTGGTCCCCATACATCTGTATGTACTAGCTCTAGCAAACCATCATGTTTGAACCCTTTCTTCTGAAATGATAACCTGTGTGCCTTTCCCATCTGACAAGCTTCTCATTTTTAGATCATATGTTGGCTCTTTACATTTGGTAGCCCTATTACAGATTGATTCTCCACCATGGTTTTAATTCCTTTTTCATTAAAGTGTCGTAACCTCTTATGCAAGAGGTCTAACTCTGTAAGTACTTCATCACCATGTGTAATTAGGGCTTGACCAACATTCCCTTGCATTTTAAGAGTAAAAAGTCTACCTTCCTTCTTACCATAGATAATTTGATTGTATCCGTCCTCGGGATCTTCAACAAATACTCCATCTGTAAATCTAACTTGAAAATATTTCTCTACTATTTGTCCCACACTAATCAGATTCTTTGGTATTGTTGGAACATACAAAACATTTGTTAGCAAATCAGCTCCACTCCTGCACTTCACTTTTCCAACTGAATGCACATTATGTTTTGTATTGTTACCTGTTTGTACTGTGTGACTTGAAATACCTTCTTCCAATTCTGATAATAATTATATATTACCTGACAAATGATTTGAACAACCAGAGTCGATATAGAATACCTTGAGATCCTCCTTCTCTGATGCACTTATTGAATTCATCATCAATGTTGTATGGTTATCATTTTGTGTATCATTTGCATAGTTGTAATAGGTAGTGTTATAGGACTGATTGTGATTCCAATTTCTTCCAGCACCTCTGCCAAAACTTCCTCTTGAATTTTGTCTTCCTCTTTGAAATTGATTTTGAAACCTTCCACCTGTTCCTCTGCCATTATTACTTTGATTCTGATTTGATCCTTGTTGGTTATGCTAGCAATCATAAGCTAGATGATTGCTCAATCCACAAATCCAAAATGTCTTCTTGTTATTGTTTTGATTACCTCTACCTCTTCCATTTCCTCGACCTTTACCTCTGCCAATACTTCTTCCTCTTGCATAATTTGCTTGAGTAATCAGCTCTTCTTCATCCTTTGCTTTACCTTTCTCATTTTTCTTCTTATTCTTTGCATACATAGCAGAGCTATGTCCTTTATCTCCATCTCACTTCAAATCTTGCTCAAATGTAAGCATCAATCCAAGGAATTGATTTAATTCTGGCACATAATGATTTGATGAAAGTTCAGTTGAGAGTAAAAAAGGTTTCCACCTTGCATCTCCTCTCAATCCTGCAAGCAATTGTGCTATCAACCTATGATCTTCAATATCCTCATCAAGAGATCCAAGGCTATCTGCCAAGTCCTTCATCCTAGTGACATAATCACTAATGCTTTGACTTTGCTTCTTCTTAAATGTGGTGAACTCTGACCATAAGCTAGCCTTCCTAGCTTTAGTAGTGTTTTGGAAGTGATCTTCCAAAGCATTCCATATGTGTTCAACTGTTTCTAAACCTCTGATATGTGGTAACAAATGATCTGTGATCGTGTTGTATATATAAGCCCTTGCACTTGCATCTCTCTTCTGCCATAGCTTCAAAGCTTCTAGTTCTTCTTTCCTTGGTTGACTCTCATCTTCAAATTTAGGCTTTTCTTCTTCACCTGTCACATATATCATTAGATCCTTACTCATAAGTAAGGCTTCCATTCTCATTACCCAAGCAGGATAACTATCTCTATCCAATTTTTCAATAGATACATGATGTGCCATAGTCTTCTTCCTTCTGCAGCAACCTATGAGTATAAGGTTGAAGTATGGTACCTTTTGTAGATCTTTACCCTTGACAATTACTTCGAAGTGCTCCTCTGATGTCTTTTGTTGTTGAACACCTCAGCTTTCACGTTTTCAATGAAGAACTTTTCAACTCCTCTTGTGTCTGCACCTCCTTTCACTCTTGAGGACCTTTCTGCTCTGATACCACTTGTTGATGTATGAAACATCACAAGAACTAAGCCAAAGTGATATTAGAATACCTCCATAACCATCATTAGCTTAGCAACACTATGAATTTCAAACCTTTATAACTACACTTAGTGAAATCCAAAAATTTACTTCTCAGAAATCTGTGCCTTTTCTTCTAGCTTCAAATTTGATCTGTATTAGCTTGATCTTTGAAAATTCTTTTGATCATTTGCTAATAGAAGTTTGTGATAATGTTAAGCTACACAATCCAAGCAAAACTTTCAAGTAATAACTTCAAAATATTCTGAATTCACTTCAACATTTGAACTATGTCTGAAATTTGAAAAATGACTTCATCAATTTGACATACCTCCACTGTTAGACTCATTTCTCTGAGTACAAGTCCCGTTTTGCAAAGGTCGTTTGATCAATTGTAGTTGAAGGTAGTAGCTTCAAAATGAGCTATGGCTCATGAAAAACTTTACATTGTTCTCTGAGATCTGACCATTAGAAGATCAGGGAAAAGTGCGCCAGAAAACTCGTAACTATCAACTAACTTTCACACTGATATGAAATCACTTAGAATTCACTACACAAAAGGAATTAGATCAAATCCTTCTACAAAACATTTGTTATCTATTAGAGAAGATGTAGTTCTTCCTCAACACCTCTCTCAGAGAAACCCGACTTTTCTCTACTTAGTCAATACTTACAAATTGAGTTCCTCTAAAATTGACTTATATACATATGTTCTACATACTCCTAGACTTAAACTCATAAGTTCTCAAGTTCTATGTCAAGACTAGACTTTAATTTTGCTTTAAATTACAAGAGTGAATTTGTCCCTTCACTTAGGCTTGATTTTCTAAATGCTTTGCCTTTACTTCTCTATGTCTTTCTTCTTCCTTAATATGCCTTCATGTATCGATGTCTAATTAGTGAGTGAAGCCCCAAGAGCTCCCCCTCAATCATTTATTAGCATTCTCTGTCTTTTTCATACATCTTCCTTCTCTTTTATGCCTGCCAGTTCTTTGAATCTACTTGTCTTCACTCCATCCAAGCTCTTTGTCATAATATCTACAATCTAATCTTTTGTAGCAGTGTATGCCACTTCAAGCTCCTTCTCCATTACCTTTTCTCTCAGGAAATGATATTGAATCTCTATGTGCTTTGTTCTTGCATGAAACACAGGATTTGCTGCAAGATACAATGAACTCATATTATCTCCATGTATGATAGGTATACCTTGATCAATGTCCAAGCTTTTGAACAAGGTCTGCATCCATATCACTTCTTTTGCTGCTTCCACAAGTCTTTTGTACTCAGCTTCAGTTGATGATAAAGCCACTGTATGCTGTTTCTTTGAACACCAACTCACAAGTTTATCTCCTATGTATATCATATATCCATGTGTTGACCTTCTATCATCTTGACTTCCTACCCAATCTGAGTCACTATATGCTCTCAACCTTATATTTGATGTAAAAGGATAATATAATCCTTCCTTCAAGTTCCTTTAATGTATCTAAGAACTCTTTGACCTGCAATCCAATGTGGGTACTTTGGACAATGCATGAACTGAGAAAGAACTCCCACTTCATAACTAAGATCAGGTCTTGTTAGTGTAGCATAAATCAAACTTCCCACTAAAGATTGATACTTCCTCATATCTTTGAACTCTGCACCATCATATTTGCTCAGTTTATGATTGACCTCTAGTGGTGTTGATGCCTCTCTGCAATTCTCCATGTTAAACTTCTTTAGAAAATTCAGAAGATACCTTCCTTGTGATACATATATGCCATGTTTTACAGAAGTGATTTCCATTCCAAGAAAATATGACAATTTTCCTAGATCACTTATCTTAAATTCCTTCTCAAGTAATCTCTTCACCTCCTTGGTTCCTTCATTTGAAGTACCTGTGATTATAATATCATCTACGTAAATACAAATGTAGATCATACCTTCATCTATTCTTTTGATAAGTAAACTTGCATCTCCTTTTGAACTTTGATATCCAAGATCATTAAGATACTTCACAAGTCTATATTTCCAAGCTCTTGGAGCTTGCATCAATCCATAAAGTCTTGTTCTCAATCTGCAAACATAATTTGGATACTTGTAATCTCCAAACCCTTGAGGTTGCTCCATGTAAACTTCATCTGTATATATCCATTCAAAAATGCATTCTTTATATCCAATTGACTTAATGTCCATCCTTTTGATGCTGCAAGAGCAATGATTGTCTTTATGGTTGACATCTTTGCTACAGGACTGAATGTCTCATCATAATCTAGGCCATGAGTTTGAGCATATCCTTTAACCACCAATCTAGCTTTGTATTTGGCTATTTTTCCATCTGCATGTTTCTTTATTTTGTACACCCATTTATTTCCAATCACTTTCTTACCATTAGGTTTTGTTCACATTCTTCATGTATATCTGGATATACTTCTTCATCAAATCTAGGTACATCTTTATTCCTTCTGTATGATCCATTCCTAGATGTGCTTGCTTGCATATGATCTTCATCTCCATCTACCTGCATGTGTGATTTACCTCTTTCATTTCTTCTTACCTCTTCTTCAAATGTTTCAAGGTTACACTCTTTATCTGCATACGAACTCTTTTGCTAATCAAATGTCACATCTGTGGAAACAATAAATTGTTTGGTTAGAGGACTCCATAGCCTATAACCCATCTGCTTTTCATCATATCCAATAAACACATATTTTTCAGCCTTTGGTTCAAGCTTATGTCTGAGTTGTGATGGTACATAAGCATAAGCAATTGAACCAAACACCTTACAATGATCAAGTGTTGGTTTCTTACCCCACCATGCTTCATAAGGGGTCATTCCATTTAGAGCTGCACATGGTAACCTATTCACAAGACATGTGGCTGTATTTACAGCCTCAACCCAAAGATAATTAGGGCAATTCTTTTCCTTTAACATTGCTCTTGCAAACTCAACCAATGTTCTATTCCTTCTTTTTGCCACTCCATTGTGTTGAGGTGTATACCTGCAAGTTATTTCTCTCTTGATACCTGCATTCCAAAGATAATCATTGAATTCTTGGGAGAAGTATTCTCCCCCTCCATCAGACCTTAGCCTCTTGTTTTGACCTATAACTCTTTCTGCATATGCATGAAAATGTTTGAATGCTCCAAACACTTCTGATCTTTCCTTTAAGAAATAAATGGTTATCCATCTTGTAGCATCATCAATGAAAACAACATAATACCTAGAACCACTGATTGATCCTTCTTTTGTTGGTCCGCATACATCTGTATGTATGAGCTCTAGCAAACCATCATGTTTGAACCCTTTCTTCTGAAATGATAACCTGTGTGCCTTTCCCATCTAACAAGCTTCACATTTGTAGATCATATGGTGGATCTTTACATTTGGTAGCCCTATTACAGATTGATTCTCCTCCATGGTTTTAATTTCCTTTTCATTAAAGTGTCCTAACCTCTTATGCCAGAGGTCTAACTCTGTAAGTAGTTCATCACCATGTGTAATCAGGGCTTGACCAACATTCCCTTGCACTTTAAGAGTAAAAAGTCTACCTTCCTTCTTACCATAGACAATTTGACTGTATCCATCCTCTGGATCTTCAACAAATACTCCTTCATTTTTGAATCTGACTTGAAAACCTTTCTCTACTATTTGTCCCACACTAATCAGATTCTTTGGTATTGTTGGAACATACAAAACAGTTGTTAGCAAATGACCTCCACTTCTACACTTCACTTTTCCAACTCAATGCACATTATGTTTTGTATTGTCACCTGTTTGTAATGTGTGACTTGAAATACCTTCTTCCAATTATGATAATAATTCTATATTACTTGACAAATGATTTGAACAACCAGAGTCAATATAGAATACCTTGAGATCCTCCTTCTCTGATGCCCTTATTGAATATATCATCAATGTTGTATGGTTATCATTCTGTGTATCATCTGCATAGTTGTAATAGGTAGCGTTATAGGACCGATTCTGATTCCAATTTCTTAAAGCACCTCTACCAAAACTTCCTCTTGAATTTTGTCTTCCTCTTTGAAATTGATTCTGAAACCTTCCACCTCTTCCTCTACCATTATTACTTTGATTCTGATTTGATCCCTGTTGGTTATGCTAGCAATCATAAGCTAGATGATTGCTCAATCCACAAATCGAGCATGTCTTCTTGTTATTGTTTTGATTACCTCTACCTTTTCCATTTCCTCGAACTTTATCTCTGCCAGTACTTCTTCCTCTTGCATAATTTTCTTGAGTAATCAGCTCTTCTTCATCCTTTGCTTTACGTTTCTCATTTTTCTTCTTATTCTTTGCATACATAGTAGACCTATGTCCTTTATCTCCATCTTACTTCAAATCTTGCTCAAATGTAATCATCAATCCAAGAAATTGATTTAATTCTGGCACATAATGATTTAATGAAAGTTCAGTTGAGAGTACAAAAGGTTTCCACCTTGCATCTCCTCTCAATCCTGCGAGCAATTGTGCTATCAACCTATGATCTTCAATATCCTCATCAATAGATCCAAGGCTATCTGCCAACCTTCATCCTAGTGACATAATCACTAATGCTCTGACTTTGCTTCTTCTTAAATGTGGTGAACTCTGACCATAAGCTAGCCTTCCATAGCTTTAGTAGTGTTTTGGAAGTGATCTTCCAAAGCATTCCATATGTGTTCAACTATTTCTAAACCTCTGATATGTGGTAACAAATGATCTGTGATAGTGTTGTATATATAAGCCCTTGCACTTGCATCTCTCTTCTGCCATAGCTTCAAAGCTTCTAGTTCTTCTTTCCTTGGTTGACTCTCATCTTCAAATTTAGGCTTTTCTTCTTCACCTGTCACATATATCATTAGATCCTTACTCATAAGTAAGGCTTCCATTCTCATTACCCAAGCAGGATAACTATCTCTGTCCAATTTTTCAATAGATACATGATGTGCCATAGTCTTCTTGCTTCTACAGCAACCTGTGAGTATAAGGTTGAAGTATGGTACCTTTTGTAGATCTTTACCCTTGACAATAACTTGGAAGTGCTCGATGTCTTCTGTTGTTGAACACCTCAACTTTCACCTTTTCAATGAAGAACTTTTCAACTCCTCTTGTATCTGCACCTCCTTTCACTCTTGAGGACCTTTGTGCTCTGATACCACTTGTTGATGTAAGGAACACCACAAGAACTAAGCTAAAGTGATATTAGAATACCTCCATAACCATCATTAGCTTAGCAAAACTCTGAATTTGAAACCTTTATAACTACACTTAGTGAAATCAGAATCTGCACCTTTTCTTCTAGCTTCAAATTTGATCTGTATTAGCTTGATATTTGTAAATTATTTTGATCATTTGCTAATAGAAGTTCTTGCTAATGTTAAGCAACACAATCCAAGCAAAACTTTCAAGTAATAACTTTAAAATATTCTGAATTCACTTCAACATTTGAACTATGTCTAAAATCTGAAAAGTGACTTCATCGATTTGACATACCTCCACTATTAGACTCATTTCTCTAAGTACACGTTCCTTTTTGCAAAGATATTTTGATCAATTGTAGTTGAAGGTAGTAGATTCAAAATGAGCTATGACTCATGAAAAGCTTTACACTCTAGTGTGAGATCTGACCATTAGAAGATCAGGGAAAAGTGCGCCAGAAAACTCGTAACTGTCAACTAACTTTCACACTGATATGAAATCACTTAGAATTCACTACACAAAAGGAATTAGATCAAATCCTTCTACACAAACATGTGTTATCTATTAGAGAAGATGTAATTCTTCCTTAACATCTCTCTCAAAAAAACCCGATTTTTTCTCTACTTACTCAATACTTACAAATTGAGTTCCTCTAAATGTTTTTTCAACTCAAATTGACTTATATACATATGTTCTACATACTCCTAGACTTAAACTCATAAGTTCTAAAGTTCTATGTCAAGACTAGACTTTAATTTTGCATTAAATTACAAGAGTGAATTTGTCCCTTCACTTAGGCTTGATTTTGTGAATGCTTTGCCTTTACTTCTCTTTGTCTTTCTTCTTCCTTCATATGCCTTCATGTATTCATGTCTAATTAGTGAGTGAAGCCCCAATAGCTCCCCCTCAATCACTAATTAGAATTCTTTGTCTTCTTCATACATCTTCCTTCTCTTTTATGCCTGCCATTTCTTTGAATCTACTTGTCTTCACTCCATCCAAGCTCTTTGTCATAATATCTGCAATCTAATCTTTTGTAGAAGTGTATACCACTTCAAGCTCCTTCTCCATTACCTTTCTCTCAGGAAATGATATTGAATCTCTATGTGCTTTGTTCTTGCATGAAACACAGGATTTACTACACTCTTTGACCTGCAATCCAATGTGGGTCCTTTAGACAATGCACGAACTGAGAAAGGACTCCCATTGCATAACTAAGATCAAGTCTTGTTAGTGTAGCATAAATCAAGCTTCCCACTAAAGATTGATACTTCCTCATATCTTTGAACTTTGCACCATCATATTTGCTAAGTTTATGATTGATCTCTAGTGGTGTTGATGCCTCTCTACAATTCTCCATGTTAAACTTCTTTAGAAGATTTAGAAGATACCGTTCTTGTGATACATATATGCCATGTTCTGCATAAGTGATTTCCATTCCAAGAAAATATGACAATTTTCCTAGATCACTTATCTTAAATTCCTTCTCAAGTAATCTCTTCACCTCCTTGATTCCTTCATTTGAAGTACCTATGATTATAATATCATCTACATAAATACAAATGTAGATCATACCTTCATCTGTTCTTTTGATAAGTAAACTTGCATCTGCTTTTGAACTTTGATATCCAAGATCATTAAGATACTTCATAAGTCTATATTTCCAAGCTCTTGGAGCTTGCTTCAATCCATAAAGTCCTCTTCTCAATCTGCAAACATAATTTGGATACTTTTAATCTGCAAACCCTTGAGGTTGCTCCATGTAAACTTCATCTGATATATATCCATTCAAAAATGAATTCTTTATATCCAATTGACTTAATGCCCATCCTTTTGATGCTGCAATAGCAATGATTGTCCTTATGGTTGACATCTTTGCTACAGGACAGAATGTCTCATCATAAGCTATGTCATGAGTTTGAGCATAGCCTTTAACCACCAATCTAGCTTTGTATCTGGCTATTCTTCCATCTGCATGTTTCTTTATTTTGTACACCCATTTATTTTCAATCACTTTCTTACCATTAGGTTTTGGAACAAGTTCCCAAGTCTTGTTCTCCTCAAGTGCATTACACTCTTCCTTCATTGCTTCTCCCCATTGTCTCTTACCCTTTGCTTCATCATAGCTTTGAGGTTCTTCATCTTCCTTAATCATGTAAGCATAATTTTTTTGAGTCAAATAAGAAGTGTCATAGGAATACCTTGTTGGTTGTTTCCTCAATCTGGTTGATCTTCTTGGTTCACATTCTTCATGTATATCTGGATATACTTCTTCATCAAATCTAGGTACATCTTCATTCCTTCTGTATGGTCCATTCCTGGATGTGCTTGCTTGCATATGATCTTCATCTCCATCTACGTGCATGTGGGATTTACCTCTTTCACTTCTTCTTACCTCTTCTTCAAATGTTTCAAGGTTACACTCTTTATCAAATGTCACATCTCTGGAAACAATAAATTGTTTGGTTAGAGGACTCCATAGCCTATAACCCATCTGCTTTTCATCATATCCAATAAACACATATTTTTGAGCCTTTGGTTCAAGCTTATGTCTGAGTTGTGATGGTACATAAGCATAAGCAATTGAACCAAACACCTTACAATGATCAAGTGTTGGTTTCTTACCCCACCATGCTTCATAAGGGGTCATTCCATTTAGAGCTGCACATGGTAACCTATTCACAAGACATGTGGCTGTATTTACAGCCTCAACCCAAAGATAATTAGGGCAATTCTTTTCCTTTAACATTGCTCTTGCAAACTCAACCAATGTTCTATTCCTCCTTTTTGCCACTCCATTGTGTTGAGGCGTATACCTGCAAGTTATTTCTCTCTTGATACCTGCATTCCAAAGATAATCATTGAATTCTTGGGAGAAGTATTCTCCCCCTCCATCAGACCTTAGCCTCTTGTTTTGACCTATAACTCTTTCTGCATATGCATGAAAATGTTTGAATGCTCCAAACACTTCTGATCTTTCCTTTAAGAAATAAATGGTTATCCATCTTGTAGCATCATCAATGAAAACAACATAATACCTAGAACCATTGATTGATCCTTCTTTTGTTGGTCCGCATACATCTGTATGTATGAGCTCTAGCAAACCATCATGTTTGAACCCTTTCTTCTGAAATGATAACCTGTGTGCCTTTCCCATCTAACAAGCTTCACATTTGTAGATCATATGGTGGATCTTTACATTTGGTAGCCCTATTACAGATTGATTCTCCTCCATGGTTTTAATTTCCTTTTCATTAAAGTGTCCTAACCTCTTATGCCAGAGGTCTAACTCTGTAAGTAGTTCATCACCATGTGTAATCAGGGCTTGACCAACATTCCCTTGCACTTTAAGAGTAAAATGTCTACCTTCCTTCTTACCATAGACAATTTGACTGTATCCATCCTCTGGATCTTCAACAAATACTCCTTCATTTTTGAATCTGACTTGAAAACCTTTCTCTACTATTTGTCCCACACTAATCAGATTCTTTGGTATTGTTGGAACATACAAAACAGTTGTTAGCAAATGACCTCCACTTCTACACTTCACTTTTCCAACTCAATGCACATTATGTTTTGTATTGTCACCTGTTTGTAATGTGTGACTTGAAATACCTTCTTCCAATTATGATAATAATTCTATATTACTTGACAAATGATTTGAACAACCAGAGTCAATATAGAATACCTTGAGATCCTCCTTCTCTGATGCCCTTATTGAATATATCATCAATGTTGTATGGTTATCATTCTGTGTATCATCTGCATAGTTGTAATAGGTAGCGTTATAGGACCGATTCTGATTCCAATTTCTTAAAGCACCTCTACCAAAACTTCCTCTTGAATTTTGTCTTCCTCTTTGAAATTGATTCTGAAACCTTCCACCTCTTCCTCTACCATTATTACTTTGATTCTGATTTGATCCCTGTTGGTTATGCTAGCAATCATAAGCTAGATGATTGCTCAATCCACAAATCGAGCATGTCTTCTTGTTATTGTTTTGATTACCTCTACCTCTTCCATTTCCTCGAACTTTATCTCTGCCAGTACTTCTTCCTCTTGCATAATTTTCTTGAGTAATCAGCTCTTCTTCATCCTTTGCTTTACGTTTCTCATTTTTCTTCTTATTCTTTGCATACATAGTAGACCTATGTCCTTTATCTCCATCTTACTTCAAATCTTGCTCAAATGTAATCATCAATCCAAGAAATTGATTTAATTCTGGCACATAATGATTTAATGAAAGTTCAGTTGAGAGTACAAAAGGTTTCCACCTTGCATCTCCTCTCAATCCTGCGAGCAATTGTGCTATCAACCTATGATCTTCAATATCCTCATCAATAGATCCAAGGCTATCTGCCAACCTTCATCCTAGTGACATAATCACTAATGCTCTGACTTTGCTTCTTCTTAAATGTGGTGAACTCTGACCATAAGCTAGCCTTCCATAGCTTTAGTAGTGTTTTGGAAGTGATCTTCCAAAGCATTCCATATGTGTTCAACTGTTTCTAAACCTCTGATATGTGGTAACAAATGATCTGTGATAGTGTTGTATATATAAGCCCTTGCACTTGCATCTCTCTTCTGCCATAGCTTCAAAGCTTCTAGTTCTTCTTTCCTTGGTTGACTCTCATCTTCAAATTTAGGCTTTTCTTCTTCACCTGTCACATATATCATTAGATCCTTACTCATAAGTAAGGCTTCCATTCTCATTACCCAAGCAGGATAACTATCTCTGTCCAATTTTTCAATAGATACATGATGTGCCATAGTCTTCTTGCTTCTACAGCAACCTGTGAGTATAAGGTTGAAGTATGGTACCTTTTGTAGATCTTTACCCTTGACAATAACTTGGAAGTGCTCGATGTCTTCTGTTGTTGAACACCTCAACTTTCACCTTTTCAATGAAGAACTTTTCAACTCCTCTTGTATCTGCACCTCCTTTCACTCTTGAGGACCTTTGTGCTCTGATACCACTTGTTGATGTAAGGAACACCACAAGAACTAAGCTAAAGTGATATTAGAATACCTCCATAACCATCATTAGCTTAGCAAAACTCTGAATTTGAAACCTTTATAACTACACTTAGTGAAATCAGAATCTGCACCTTTTCTTCTAGCTTCAAATTTGATCTGTATTAGCTTGATATTTGTAAATTATTTTGATCATTTGCTAATAGAAGTTCTTGCTAATGTTAAGCAACACAATCCAAGCAAAACTTTCAAGTAATAACTTTAAAATATTCTGAATTCACTTCAACATTTGAACTATGTCTAAAATCTGAAAAGTGACTTCATCGATTTGACATACCTCCACTATTAGACTCATTTCTCTAAGTACACGTTCCTTTTTGCAAAGATATTTTGATCAATTGTAGTTGAAGGTAGTAGATTCAAAATGAGCTATGACTCATGAAAAGCTTTACACTCTAGTGTGAGATCTGACCATTAGAAGATCAGGGAAAAGTGCGCCAGAAAACTCGTAACTGTCAACTAACTTTCACACTGATATGAAATCACTTAGAATTCACTACACAAAAGGAATTAGATCAAATCCTTCTACACAAACATGTGTTATCTATTAGAGAAGATGTAATTCTTCCTTAACATCTCTCTCAAAAAAACCCGATTTTTTCTCTACTTACTCAATACTTACAAATTGAGTTCCTCTAAATGTTTTTTCAACTCAAATTGACTTATATACATATGTTCTACATACTCCTAGACTTAAACTCATAAGTTCTAAAGTTCTATGTCAAGACTAGACTTTAATTTTGCATTAAATTACAAGAGTGAATTTGTCCCTTCACTTAGGCTTGATTTTGTGAATGCTTTGCCTTTACTTCTCTTTGTCTTTCTTCTTCCTTCATATGCCTTCATGTATTCATGTCTAATTAGTGAGTGAAGCCCCAATAGCTCCCCCTCAATCACTAATTAGAATTCTTTGTCTTCTTCATACATCTTCCTTCTCTTTTATGCCTGCCATTTCTTTGAATCTACTTGTCTTCACTCCATCCAAGCTCTTTGTCATAATATCTGCAATCTAATCTTTTGTAGAAGTGTATACCACTTCAAGCTCCTTCTCCATTACCTTTCTCTCAGGAAATGATATTGAATCTCTATGTGCTTTGTTCTTGCATGAAACACAGGATTTACTACACTCTTTGACCTGCAATCCAATGTGGGTCCTTTAGACAATGCACGAACTGAGAAAGGACTCCCATTGCATAACTAAGATCAAGTCTTGTTAGTGTAGCATAAATCAAGCTTCCCACTAAAGATTGATACTTCCTCATATCTTTGAACTTTGCACCATCATATTTGCTAAGTTTATGATTGATCTCTAGTGGTGTTGATGCCTCTCTACAATTCTCCATGTTAAACTTCTTTAGAAGATTTAGAAGATACCGTTCTTGTGATACATATATGCCATGTTCTGCATAAGTGATTTCCATTCCAAGAAAATATGACAATTTTCCTAGATCACTTATCTTAAATTCCTTCTCAAGTAATCTCTTCACCTCCTTGATTCCTTCATTTGAAGTACCTATGATTATAATATCATCTACATAAATACAAATGTAGATCATACCTTCATCTGTTCTTTTGATAAGTAAACTTGCATCTGCTTTTGAACTTTGATATCCAAGATCATTAAGATACTTCATAAGTCTATATTTCCAAGCTCTTGGAGCTTGCTTCAATCCATAAAGTCCTCTTCTCAATCTGCAAACATAATTTGGATACTTTTAATCTGCAAACCCTTGAGGTTGCTCCATGTAAACTTCATCTGATATATATCCATTCAAAAATGAATTCTTTATATCCAATTGACTTAATGCCCATCCTTTTGATGCTGCAATAGCAATGATTGTCCTTATGGTTGACATCTTTGCTACAGGACAGAATGTCTCATCATAAGCTATGTCATGAGTTTGAGCATAGCCTTTAACCACCAATCTAGCTTTGTATCTGGCTATTCTTCCATCTGCATGTTTCTTTATTTTGTACACCCATTTATTTTCAATCACTTTCTTACCATTAGGTTTTGGAACAAGTTCCCAAGTCTTGTTCTCCTCAAGTGCATTACACTCTTCCTTCATTGCTTCTCCCCATTGTCTCTTACCCTTTGCTTCATCATAGCTTTGAGGTTCTTCATCTTCCTTAATCATGTAAGCATAATTTTTTTGAGTCAAATAAGAAGTGTCATAGGAATACCTTGTTGGTTGTTTCCTCAATCTGGTTGATCTTCTTGGTTCACATTCTTCATGTATATCTGGATATACTTCTTCATCAAATCTAGGTACATCTTCATTCCTTCTGTATGGTCCATTCCTGGATGTGCTTGCTTGCATATGATCTTCATCTCCATCTACGTGCATGTGGGATTTACCTCTTTCACTTCTTCTTACCTCTTCTTCAAATGTTTCAAGGTTACACTCTTTATCAAATGTCACATCTCTGGAAACAATAAATTGTTTGGTTAGAGGACTCCATAGCCTATAACCCATCTGCTTTTCATCATATCCAATAAACACATATTTTTGAGCCTTTGGTTCAAGCTTATGTCTGAGTTGTGATGGTACATAAGCATAAGCAATTGAACCAAACACCTTACAATGATCAAGTGTTGGTTTCTTACCCCACCATGCTTCATAAGGGGTCATTCCATTTAGAGCTGCACATGGTAACCTATTCACAAGACATGTGGCTGTATTTACAGCCTCAACCCAAAGATAATTAGGGCAATTCTTTTCCTTTAACATTGCTCTTGCAAACTCAACCAATGTTCTATTCCTCCTTTTTGCCACTCCATTGTGTTGAGGTGTATACCTGCAAGTTATTTCTCTCTTGATACCTGCATTCCAAAGATAATCATTGAATTCTTGGGAGAAGTATTCTCCATCAGACCTTAGCCTCTTGTTTTGACCTATAACTCTTTCTGCATATGCATGAAAATGTTTGAATGCTCCAAACACTTCTGATCTTTCCTTTAAGAAATAAATGGTTATCCATCTTGTAGCATCATCAATGAAAACAACATAATACCTAGAACCATTGATTGATCCTTCTTTTGTTGGTCCGCATACATCTGTATGTATGAGCTCTAGCAAACCATCATGTTTGAACCCTTTCTTCTGAAATGATAACCTGTGTGCCTTTCCCATCTAACAAGCTTCACATTTGTAGATCATATGGTGGATCTTTACATTTGGTAGCCCTATTACAGATTGATTCTCCTCCATGGTTTTAATTTCCTTTTCATTAAAGTGTCCTAACCTCTTATGCCAGAGGTCTAACTCTGTAAGTAGTTCATCACCATGTGTAATCAGGGCTTGACCAACATTCCCTTGCACTTTAAGAGTAAAAAGTCTACCTTCCTTCTTACCATAGACAATTTGACTGTATCCATCCTCTGGATCTTCAACAAATACTCCTTCATTTTTGAATCTGACTTGAAAACCTTTCTCTACTATTTGTCCCACACTAATCAGATTCTTTGGTATTGTTGGAACATACAAAACAGTTGTTAGCAAATGACCTCCACTTCTACACTTCACTTTTCCAACTCAATGCACATTATGTTTTGTATTGTCACCTGTTTGTAATGTGTGACTTGAAATACCTTCTTCCAATTATGATAATAATTCTATATTACTTGACAAATGATTTGAACAACCAGAGTCAATATAGAATACCTTGAGATCCTCCTTCTCTGATGCCCTTATTGAATATATCATCAATGTTGTATGGTTATCATTCTGTGTATCATCTGCATAGTTGTAATAGGTAGCGTTATAGGACCGATTCTGATTCCAATTTCTTAAAGCACCTCTACCAAAACTTCCTCTTGAATTTTGTCTTCCTCTTTGAAATTGATTCTGAAACCTTCCACCTCTTCCTCTACCATTATTACTTTGATTCTGATTTGATCCCTGTTGGTTATGCTAGCAATCATAAGCTAGATGATTGCTCAATCCACAAATCGAGCATGTCTTCTTGTTATTGTTTTGATTACCTCTACCTCTTCCATTTCCTCGAACTTTATCTCTGCCAGTACTTCTTCCTCTTGCATAATTTTCTTGAGTAATCAGCTCTTCTTCATCCTTTGCTTTACGTTTCTCATTTTTCTTCTTATTCTTTGCATACATAGTAGACCTATGTCCTTTATCTCCATCTTACTTCAAATCTTGCTCAAATGTAATCATCAATCCAAGAAATTGATTTAATTCTGGCACATAATGATTTAATGAAAGTTCAGTTGAGAGTACAAAAGGTTTCCACCTTGCATCTCCTCTCAATCCTGCGAGCAATTGTGCTATCAACCTATGATCTTCAATATCCTCATCAATAGATCCAAGGCTATCTGCCAACCTTCATCCTAGTGACATAATCACTAATGCTCTGACTTTGCTTCTTCTTAAATGTGGTGAACTCTGACCATAAGCTAGCCTTCCATAGCTTTAGTAGTGTTTTGGAAGTGATCTTCCAAAGCATTCCATATGTGTTCAACTGTTTCTAAACCTCTGATATGTGGTAACAAATGATCTGTGATAGTGTTGTATATATAAGCCCTTGCACTTGCATCTCTCTTCTGCCATAGCTTCAAAGCTTCTAGTTCTTCTTTCCTTGGTTGACTCTCATCTTCAAATTTAGGCTTTTCTTCTTCACCTGTCACATATATCATTAGATCCTTACTCATAAGTAAGGCTTCCATTCTCATTACCCAAGCAGGATAACTATCTCTGTCCAATTTTTCAATAGATACATGATGTGCCATAGTCTTCTTGCTTCTACAGCAACCTGTGAGTATAAGGTTGAAGTATGGTACCTTTTGTAGATCTTTACCCTTGACAATAACTTGGAAGTGCTCGATGTCTTCTGTTGTTGAACACCTCAACTTTCACCATTTCAAAGAAGAACTTTTCAACTCCTCTTGTATCTGCACCTCCTTTCACTCTTGAGGACCTTTGTGCTCTGATACCACTTGTTGATGTAAGGAACACCACAAGAACTAAGCTAAAGTGATATTAGAATACCTCCATAACCATCATTAGCTTAGCAAAACTCTGAATTTGAAACCTTTATAACTACACTTAGTGAAATCAGAATCTGCACCTTTTCTTCTAGCTTCAAATTTGATCTGTATTAGCTTGATATTTGTAAATTATTTTGATCATTTGCTAATAGAAGTTCTTGCTAATGTTAAGCAACACAATCCAAGCAAAACTTTCAAGTAATAACTTTAAAATATTCTGAATTCACTTCAACATTTGAACTATGTCTAAAATCTGAAAAGTGACTTCATCGATTTGACATACCTCCACTATTAGACTCATTTCTCTAAGTACACGTTCCTTTTTGCAAAGATATTTTGATCAATTGTAGTTGAAGGTAGTAGATTCAAAATGAGCTATGACTCATGAAAAGCTTTACACTCTAGTGTGAGATCTGACCATTAGAAGATCAGGGAAAAGTGCGCCAGAAAACTCGTAACTGTCAACTAGCTTTCACACTGATATGAAATCACTTAGAATTCACTACACAAAAGGAATTAGATCAAATCCTTCTACACAAACATGTGTTATCTATTAGAGAAGATGTAATTCTTCCTTAACATCTCTCTCAAAAAAACCCGATTTTTTCTCTACTTACTCAATACTTACAAATTGAGTTCCTCTAAATGTTTTTTCAACTCAAATTGACTTATATACATATGTTCTACATACTCCTAGACTTAAACTCATAAGTTCTAAAGTTCTATGTCAAGACTAGACTTTAATTTTGCATTAAATTACAAGAGTGAATTTGTCCCTTCACTTAGGCTTGATTTTGTGAATGCTTTGCCTTTACTTCTCTTTGTCTTTCTTCTTCCTTCATATGCCTTCATGTATTCATGTCTAATTAGTGAGTGAAGCCCCAATAGCTCCCCCTCAATCACTAATTAGAATTCTTTGTCTTCTTCATACATCTTCCTTCTCTTTTATGCCTGCCATTTCTTTGAATCTACTTGTCTTCACTCCATCCAAGCTCTTTGTCATAATATCTGCAATCTAATCTTTTGTAGAAGTGTATACCACTTCAAGCTCCTTCTCCATTACCTTTCTCTCAGGAAATGATATTGAATCTCTATGTGCTTTGTTCTTGCATGAAACACAGGATTTACTACACTCTTTGACCTGCAATCCAATGTGGGTCCTTTAGACAATGCACGAACTGAGAAAGGACTCCCATTGCATAACTAAGATCAAGTCTTGTTAGTGTAGCATAAATCAAGCTTCCCACTAAAGATTGATACTTCCTCATATCTTTGAACTTTGCACCATCATATTTGCTAAGTTTATGATTGATCTCTAGTGGTGTTGATGCCTCTCTACAATTCTCCATGTTAAACTTCTTTAGAAGATTTAGAAGATACCGTTCTTGTGATACATATATGCCATGTTCTGCATAAGTGATTTCCATTCCAAGAAAATATGACAATTTTCCTAGATCACTTATCTTAAATTCCTTCTCAAGTAATCTCTTCACCTCCTTGATTCCTTCATTTGAAGTACCTATGATTATAATATCATCTACATAAATACAAATGTAGATCATACCTTCATCTGTTCTTTTGATAAGTAAACTTGCATCTGCTTTTGAACTTTGATATCCAAGATCATTAAGATACTTCATAAGTCTATATTTCCAAGCTCTTGGAGCTTGCTTCAATCCATAAAGTCCTCTTCTCAATCTGCAAACATAATTTGGATACTTTTAATCTGCAAACCCTTGAGGTTGCTCCATGTAAACTTCATCTGATATATATCCATTCAAAAATGAATTCTTTATATCCAATTGACTTAATGCCCATCCTTTTGATGCTGCAATAGCAATGATTGTCCTTATGGTTGACATCTTTGCTACAGGACAGAATGTCTCATCATAAGCTATGTCATGAGTTTGAGCATAGCCTTTAACCACCAATCTAGCTTTGTATCTGGCTATTCTTCCATCTGCATGTTTCTTTATTTTGTACACCCATTTATTTTCAATCACTTTCTTACCATTAGGTTTTGGAACAAGTTCCCAAGTCTTGTTCTCCTCAAGTGCATTACACTCTTCCTTCATTGCTTCTCCCCATTGTCTCTTACCCTTTGCTTCATCATAGCTTTGAGGTTCTTCATCTTCCTTAATCATGTAAGCATAATTTTTTTGAGTCAAATAAGAAGTGTCATAGGAATACCTTGTTGGTTGTTTCCTCAATCTGGTTGATCTTCTTGGTTCACATTCTTCATGTATATCTGGATATACTTCTTCATCAAATCTAGGTACATCTTCATTCCTTCTGTATGGTCCATTCCTGGATGTGCTTGCTTGCATATGATCTTCATCTCCATCTACGTGCATGTGGGATTTACCTCTTTCACTTCTTCTTACCTCTTCTTCAAATGTTTCAAGGTTACACTCTTTATCAAATGTCACATCTCTGGAAACAATAAATTGTTTGGTTAGAGGACTCCATAGCCTATAACCCATCTGCTTTTCATCATATCCAATAAACACATATTTTTGAGCCTTTGGTTCAAGCTTATGTCTGAGTTGTGATGGTACATAAGCATAAGCAATTGAACCAAACACCTTACAATGATCAAGTGTTGGTTTCTTACCCCACCATGCTTCATAAGGGGTCATTCCATTTAGAGCTGCACATGGTAACCTATTCACAAGACATGTGGCTGTATTTACAGCCTCAACCCAAAGATAATTAGGGCAATTCTTTTCCTTTAACATTGCTCTTGCAAACTCAACCAATGTTCTATTCCTCCTTTTTGCCACTCCATTGTGTTGAGGTGTATACCTGCAAGTTATTTCTCTCTTGATACCTGCATTCCAAAGATAATCATTGAATTCTTGGGAGAAGTATTCTCCCCCTCCATCAGACCTTAGCCTCTTGTTTTGACCTATAACTCTTTCTGCATATGCATGAAAATGTTTGAATGCTCCAAACACTTCTGATCTTTCCTTTAAGAAATAAATGGTTATCCATCTTGTAGCATCATCAATGAAAACAACATAATACCTAGAACCATTGATTGATCCTTCTTTTGTTGGTCCGCATACATCTGTATGTATGAGCTCTAGCAAACCATCATGTTTGAACCCTTTCTTCTGAAATGATAACCTGTGTGCCTTTCCCATCTAACAAGCTTCACATTTGTAGATCATATGGTGGATCTTTACATTTGGTAGCCCTATTACAGATTGATTCTCCTCCATGGTTTTAATTTCCTTTTCATTAAAGTGTCCTAACCTCTTATGCCAGAGGTCTAACTCTGTAAGTAGTTCATCACCATGTGTAATCAGGGCTTGACCAACATTCCCTTGCACTTTAAGAGTAAAAAGTCTACCTTCCTTCTTACCATAGACAATTTGACTGTATCCATCCTCTGGATCTTCAACAAATACTCCTTCATTTTTGAATCTGACTTGAAAACCTTTCTCTACTATTTGTCCCACACTAATCAGATTCTTTGGTATTGTTGGAACATACAAAACAGTTGTTAGCAAATGACCTCCACTTCTACACTTCACTTTTCCAACTCAATGCACATTATGTTTTGTATTGTCACCTGTTTGTAATGTGTGACTTGAAATACCTTCTTCCAATTATGATAATAATTCTATATTACTTGACAAATGATTTGAACAACCAGAGTCAATATAGAATACCTTGAGATCCTCCTTCTCTGATGCCCTTATTGAATATATCATCAATGTTGTATGGTTATCATTCTGTGTATCATCTGCATAGTTGTAATAGGTAGCGTTATAGGACCGATTCTGATTCCAATTTCTTAAAGCACCTCTACCAAAACTTCCTCTTGAATTTTGTCTTCCTCTTTGAAATTGATTCTGAAACCTTCCACCTCTTCCTCTACCATTATTACTTTGATTCTGATTTGATCCCTGTTGGTTATGCTAGCAATCATAAGCTAGATGATTGCTCAATCCACAAATCGAGCATGTCTTCTTGTTATTGTTTTGATTACCTCTACCTCTTCCATTTCCTCGAACTTTATCTCTGCCAGTACTTCTTCCTCTTGCATAATTTTCTTGAGTAATCAGCTCTTCTTCATCCTTTGCTTTACGTTTCTCATTTTTCTTCTTATTCTTTGCATACATAGTAGACCTATGTCCTTTATCTCCATCTTACTTCAAATCTTGCTCAAATGTAATCATCAATCCAAGAAATTGATTTAATTCTGGCACATAATGATTTAATGAAAGTTCAGTTGAGAGTACAAAAGGTTTCCACCTTGCATCTCCTCTCAATCCTGCGAGCAATTGTGCTATCAACCTATGATCTTCAATATCCTCATCAATAGATCCAAGGCTATCTGCCAACCTTCATCCTAGTGACATAATCACTAATGCTCTGACTTTGCTTCTTCTTAAATGTGGTGAACTCTGACCATAAGCTAGCCTTCCATAGCTTTAGTAGTGTTTTGGAAGTGATCTTCCAAAGCATTCCATATGTGTTCAACTGTTTCTAAACCTCTGATATGTGGTAACAAATGATCTGTGATAGTGTTGTATATATAAGCCCTTGCACTTGCATCTCTCTTCTGCCATAGCTTCAAAGCTTCTAGTTCTTCTTTCCTTGGTTGACTCTCATCTTCAAATTTAGGCTTTTCTTCTTCACCTGTCACATATATCATTAGATCCTTACTCATAAGTAAGGCTTCCATTCTCATTACCCAAGCAGGATAACTATCTCTGTCCAATTTTTCAATAGATACATGATGTGCCATAGTCTTCTTGCTTCTACAGCAACCTGTGAGTATAAGGTTGAAGTATGGTACCTTTTGTAGATCTTTACCCTTGACAATAACTTGGAAGTGCTCGATGTCTTCTGTTGTTGAACACCTCAACTTTCACCTTTTCAATGAAGAACTTTTCAACTCCTCTTGTATCTGCACCTCCTTTCACTCTTGAGGACCTTTGTGCTCTGATACCACTTGTTGATGTAAGGAACACCACAAGAACTAAGCTAAAGTGATATTAGAATACCTCCATAACCATCATTAGCTTAGCAAAACTCTGAATTTGAAACCTTTATAACTACACTTAGTGAAATCAGAATCTGCACCTTTTCTTCTAGCTTCAAATTTGATCTGTATTAGCTTGATATTTGTAAATTATTTTGATCATTTGCTAATAGAAGTTCTTGCTAATGTTAAGCAACACAATCCAAGCAAAACTTTCAAGTAATAACTTTAAAATATTCTGAATTCACTTCAACATTTGAACTATGTCTAAAATCTGAAAAGTGACTTCATCGATTTGACATACCTCCACTATTAGACTCATTTCTCTAAGTACACGTTCCTTTTTGCAAAGATATTTTGATCAATTGTAGTTGAAGGTAGTAGATTCAAAATGAGCTATGACTCATGAAAAGCTTTACACTCTAGTGTGAGATCTGACCATTAGAAGATCAGGGAAAAGTGCGCCAGAAAACTCGTAACTGTCAACTAAGCTTTCACACTGATATGAAATCACTTAGAATTCACTACACAAAAGGAATTAGATCAAATCCTTCTACACAAACATGTGTTATCTATTAGAGAAGATGTAATTCTTCCTTAACATCTCTCTCAAAAAAACCCTATTTTTTCTCTACTTACTCAATACTTACAAATTGAGTTCCTCTAAATGTTTTTTCAACTCAAATTGACTTATATACATATGTTCTACATACTCCTAGACTTAAACTCATAAGTTCTAAAGTTCTATGTCAAGACTAGACTTTAATTTTGCATTAAATTACAAGAGTGAATTTGTCCCTTCACTTAGGCTTGATTTTGTGAATGCTTTGCCTTTACTTCTCTTTGTCTTTCTTCTTCCTTCATATGCCTTCATGTATTCATGTCTAATTAGTGAGTGAAGCCCCAATAGCTCCCCCTCAATCACTAATTAGAATTCTTTGTCTTCTTCATACATCTTCCTTCTCTTTTATGCCTGCCATTTCTTTGAATCTACTTGTCTTCACTCCATCCAAGCTCTTTGTCATAATATCTGCAATCTAATCTTTTGTAGAAGTGTATACCACTTCAAGCTCCTTCTCCATTACCTTTCTCTCAGGAAATGATATTGAATCTCTATGTGCTTTGTTCTTGCATGAAACACAGGATTTACTACACTCTTTGACCTGCAATCCAATGTGGGTCCTTTAGACAATGCACGAACTGAGAAAGGACTCCCATTGCATAACTAAGATCAAGTCTTGTTAGTGTAGCATAAATCAAGCTTCCCACTAAAGATTGATACTTCCTCATATCTTTGAACTTTGCACCATCATATTTGCTAAGTTTATGATTGATCTCTAGTGGTGTTGATGCCTCTCTACAATTCTCCATGTTAAACTTCTTTAGAAGATTTAGAAGATACCGTTCTTGTGATACATATATGCCATGTTCTGCATAAGTGATTTCCATTCCAAGAAAATATGACAATTTTCCTAGATCACTTATCTTAAATTCCTTCTCAAGTAATCTCTTCACCTCCTTGATTCCTTCATTTGAAGTACCTATGATTATAATATCATCTACATAAATACAAATGTAGATCATACCTTCATCTGTTCTTTTGATAAGTAAACTTGCATCTGCTTTTGAACTTTGATATCCAAGATCATTAAGATACTTCATAAGTCTATATTTCCAAGCTCTTGGAGCTTGCTTCAATCCATAAAGTCCTCTTCTCAATCTGCAAACATAATTTGGATACTTTTAATCTGCAAACCCTTGAGGTTGCTCCATGTAAACTTCATCTGATATATATCCATTCAAAAATGAATTCTTTATATCCAATTGACTTAATGCCCATCCTTTTGATGCTGCAATAGCAATGATTGTCCTTATGGTTGACATCTTTGCTACAGGACAGAATGTCTCATCATAAGCTATGTCATGAGTTTGAGCATAGCCTTTAACCACCAATCTAGCTTTGTATCTGGCTATTTTTCCATCTGCATGTTTCTTTATTTTGTACACCCATTTATTTTCAATCACTTTCTTACCATTAGGTTTTGGAACAAGTTCCCAAGTCTTGTTCTCCTCAAGTGCATTACACTCTTCCTTCATTGCTTCTCCCCATTGTCTCTTACCCTTTGCTTCATCATAGCTTTGAGGTTCTTCATCTTCCTTAATCATGTAAGCATAATTTTTTTGAGTCAAATAAGAAGTGTCATAGGAATACCTTGTTGGTTGTTTCCTCAATCTGGTTGATCTTCTTGGTTCACATTCTTCATGTATATCTGGATATACTTCTTCATCAAATCTAGGTACATCTTCATTCCTTCTGTATGGTCCATTCCTGGATGTGCTTGCTTGCATATGATCTTCATCTCCATCTACTGTGCATGTGGGATTTACCTCTTTCACTTCTTCTTACCTCTTCTTCAAATGTTTCAAGGTTACACTCTTTATCAAATGTCACATCTCTGGAAACAATAAATTGTTTGGTTAGAGGACTCCATAGCCTATAACCCATCTGCTTTTCATCATATCCAATAAACACATATTTTTCAGCCTTTGGTTCAAGCTTATGTCTGAGTTGTGATGGTACATAAGCATAAGCAATTGAACCAAACACCTTACAATGATCAAGTGTTGGTTTCTTACCCCACCATGCTTCATAAGGGGTCATTCCATTTAGAGCTGCACATGGTAACCTATTCACAAGACATGTGGCTGTATTTACAGCCTCAACCCAAAGATAATTAGGGCAATTCTTTTCCTTTAACATTGCTCTTGCAAACTCAACCAATGTTCTATTCCTCCTTTTTGCCACTCCATTGTGTTGAGGTGTATACCTGCAAGTTATTTCTCTCTTGATACCTGCATTCCAAAGATAATCATTGAATTCTTGGGAGAAGTATTCTCCCCCTCCATCAGACCTTAGCCTCTTGTTTTGACCTATAACTCTTTCTGCATATGCATGAAAATGTTTGAATGCTCCAAACACTTCTGATCTTTCCTTTAAGAAATAAATGGTTATCCATCTTGTAGCATCATCAATGAAAACAACATAATACCTAGAACCATTGATTGATCCTTCTTTTGTTGGTCCGCATACATCTGTATGTATGAGCTCTAGCAAACCATCATGTTTGAACCCTTTCTTCTGAAATGATAACCTGTGTGCCTTTCCCATCTAACAAGCTTCACATTTGTAGATCATATGGTGGATCTTTACATTTGGTAGCCCTATTACAGATTGATTCTCCTCCATGGTTTTAATTTCCTTTTCATTAAAGTGTCCTAACCTCTTATGCCAGAGGTCTAACTCTGTAAGTAGTTCATCACCATGTGTAATCAGGGCTTGACCAACATTCCCTTGCACTTTAAGAGTAAAAAGTCTACCTTCCTTCTTACCATAGACAATTTGACTGTATCCATCCTCTGGATCTTCAACAAATACTCCTTCATTTTTGAATCTGACTTGAAAACCTTTCTCTACTATTTGTCCCACACTAATCAGATTCTTTGGTATTGTTGGAACATACAAAACAGTTGTTAGCAAATGACCTCCACTTCTACACTTCACTTTTCCAACTCAATGCACATTATGTTTTGTATTGTCACCTGTTTGTAATGTGTGACTTGAAATACCTTCTTCCAATTATGATAATAATTCTATATTACTTGACAAATGATTTGAACAACCAGAGTCAATATAGAATACCTTGAGATCCTCCTTCTCTGATGCCCTTATTGAATATATCATCAATGTTGTATGGTTATCATTCTGTGTATCATCTGCATAGTTGTAATAGGTAGCAGTTATAGGACCGATTCTGATTCCAATTTCTTAAAGCACCTCTACCAAAACTTCCTCTTGAATTTTGTCTTCCTCTTTGAAATTGATTCTGAAACCTTCCACCTCTTCCTCTACCATTATTACTTTGATTCTGATTTGATCCCTGTTGGTTATGCTAGCAATCATAAGCTAGATGATTGCTCAATCCACAAATCGAGCATGTCTTCTTGTTATTGTTTTGATTACCTCTACCTCTTCCATTTCCTCGAACTTTATCTCTGCCAGTACTTCTTCCTCTTGCATAATTTTCTTGAGTAATCAGCTCTTCTTCATCCTTTGCTTTACGTTTCTCATTTTTCTTCTTATTCTTTGCATACATAGTAGACCTATGTCCTTTATCTCCATCTTACTTCAAATCTTGCTCAAATGTAATCATCAATCCAAGAAATTGATTTAATTCTGGCACATAATGATTTAATGAAAGTTCAGTTGAGAGTACAAAAGGTTTCCACCTTGCATCTCCTCTCAATCCTGCGAGCAATTGTGCTATCAACCTATGATCTTCAATATCCTCATCAATAGATCCAAGGCTATCTGCCAACCTTCATCCTAGTGACATAATCACTAATGCTCTGACTTTGCTTCTTCTTAAATGTGGTGAACTCTGACCATAAGCTAGCCTTCCATAGCTTTAGTAGTGTTTTGGAAGTGATCTTCCAAAGCATTCCATATGTGTTCAACTGTTTCTAAACCTCTGATATGTGGTAACAAATGATCTGTGATAGTGTTGTATATATAAGCCCTTGCACTTGCATCTCTCTTCTGCCATAGCTTCAAAGCTTCTAGTTCTTCTTTCCTTGGTTGACTCTCATCTTCAAATTTAGGCTTTTCTTCTTCACCTGTCACATATATCATTAGATCCTTACTCATAAGTAAGGCTTCCATTCTCATTACCCAAGCAGGATAACTATCTCTGTCCAATTTTTCAATAGATACATGATGTGCCATAGTCTTCTTGCTTCTACAGCAACCTGTGAGTATAAGGTTGAAGTATGGTACCTTTTGTAGATCTTTACCCTTGACAATAACTTGGAAGTGCTCGATGTCTTCTGTTGTTGAACACCTCAACTTTCACCTTTTCAATGAAGAACTTTTCAACTCCTCTTGTATCTGCACCTCCTTTCACTCTTGAGGACCTTTGTGCTCTGATACCACTTGTTGATGTAAGGAACACCACAAGAACTAAGCTAAAGTGATATTAGAATACCTCCATAACCATCATTAGCTTAGCAAAACTCTGAATTTGAAACCTTTATAACTACACTTAGTGAAATCAGAATCTGCACCTTTTCTTCTAGCTTCAAATTTGATATGTATTAGCTTGATATTTGTAAATTATTTTGATCATTTGCTAATAGAAGTTCTTGCTAATGTTAAGCAACACAATCCAAGCAAAACTTTCAAGTAATAACTTTAAAATATTCTGAATTCACTTCAACATTTGAACTATGTCTAAAATCTGAAAAGTGACTTCATCGATTTGACATACCTCCACTATTAGACTCATTTCTCTAAGTACACGTTCCTTTTTGCAAAGATATTTTGATCAATTGTAGTTGAAGGTAGTAGATTCAAAATGAGCTATGACTCATGAAAAGCTTTACACTCTAGTGTGAGATCTGACCATTAGAAGATCAGGGAAAAGTGCGCCAGAAAACTCGTAACTGTCAACTAACTTTCACACTGATATGAAATCACTTAGAATTCACTACACAAAAGGAATTAGATCAAATCCTTCTACACAAACATGTGTTATCTATTAGAGAAGATGTAATTCTTCCTTAACATCTCTCTCAAAAAAACCCGATTTTTTCTCTACTTACTCAATACTTACAAATTGAGTTCCTCTAAATGTTTTTTCAACTCAAATTGACTTATATACATATGTTCTACATACTCCTAGACTTAAACTCATAAGTTCTAAAGTTCTATGTCAAGACTAGACTTTAATTTTGCATTAAATTACAAGAGTGAATTTGTCCCTTCACTTAGGCTTGATTTTGTGAATGCTTTGCCTTTACTTCTCTTTGTCTTTCTTCTTCCTTCATATGCCTTCATGTATTCATGTCTAATTAGTGAGTGAAGCCCCAATAGCTCCCCCTCAATCACTAATTAGAATTCTTTGTCTTCTTCATACATCTTCCTTCTCTTTTATGCCTGCCATTTCTTTGAATCTACTTGTCTTCACTCCATCCAAGCTCTTTGTCATAATATCTGCAATCTAATCTTTTGTAGAAGTGTATACCACTTCAAGCTCCTTCTCCATTACCTTTCTCTCAGGAAATGATATTGAATCTCTATGTGCTTTGTTCTTGCATGAAACACAGGATTTACTACACTCTTTGACCTGCAATCCAATGTGGGTCCTTTAGACAATGCACGAACTGAGAAAGGACTCCCATTGCATAACTAAGATCAAGTCTTGTTAGTGTAGCATAAATCAAGCTTCCCACTAAAGATTGATACTTCCTCATATCTTTGAACTTTGCACCATCATATTTGCTAAGTTTATGATTGATCTCTAGTGGTGTTGATGCCTCTCTACAATTCTCCATGTTAAACTTCTTTAGAAGATTTAGAAGATACCGTTCTTGTGATACATATATGCCATGTTCTGCATAAGTGATTTCCATTCCAAGAAAATATGACAATTTTCCTAGATCACTTATCTTAAATTCCTTCTCAAGTAATCTCTTCACCTCCTTGATTCCTTCATTTGAAGTACCTATGATTATAATATCATCTACATAAATACAAATGTAGATCATACCTTCATCTGTTCTTTTGATAAGTAAACTTGCATCTGCTTTTGAACTTTGATATCCAAGATAATTAAGATACTTCATAAGTCTATATTTCCAAGCTCTTGGAGCTTGCTTCAATCCATAAAGTCCTCTTCTCAATCTGCAAACATAATTTGGATACTTTTAATCTGCAAACCCTTGAGGTTGCTCCATGTAAACTTCATCTGATATATATCCATTCAAAAATGAATTCTTTATATCCAATTGACTTAATGCCCATCCTTTTGATGCTGCAATAGCAATGATTGTCCTTATGGTTGACATCTTTGCTACAGGACAGAATGTCTCATCATAAGCTATGTCATGAGTTTGAGCATAGCCTTTAACCACCAATCTAGCTTTGTATCTGGCTATTTTTCCATCTGCATGTTTCTTTATTTTGTACACCCATTTATTTTCAATCACTTTCTTACCATTAGGTTTTGGAACAAGTTCCCAAGTCTTGTTCTCCTCAAGTGCATTACACTATTCCTTCATTGCTTCTCCCCATTGTCTCTTACCCTTTGCTTCATCATAGCTTTGAGGTTCTTCATCTTCCTTAATCATGTAAGCATAATTTTTTTGAGTCAAATAAGAAGTGTCATAGGAATACCTTGTTGGTTGTTTCCTCAATCTGGTTGATCTTCTTGGTTCACATTCTTCATGTATATCTGGATATACTTCTTCATCAAATCTAGGTACATCTTCATTCCTTCTGTATGGTCCATTCCTGGATGTGCTTGCTTGCATATGATCTTCATCTCCATCTACGTGCATGTGGGATTTACCTCTTTCACTTCTTCTTACCTCTTCTTCAAATGTTTCAAGGTTACACTCTTTATCAAATGTCACATCTCTGGAAACAATAAATTGTTTGGTTAGAGGACTCCATAGCCTATAACCCATCTGCTTTTCATCATATCCAATAAACACATATTTTTCAGCCTTTGGTTCAAGCTTATGTCTGAGTTGTGATGGTACATAAGCATAAGCAATTGAACCAAACACCTTACAATGATCAAGTGTTGGTTTCTTACCCCACCATGCTTCATAAGGGGTCATTCCATTTAGAGCTGCACATGGTAACCTATTCACAAGACATGTGGCTGTATTTACAGCCTCAACCCAAAGATAATTAGGGCAATTCTTTTCCTTTAACATTGCTCTTGCAAACTCAACCAATGTTCTATTCCTCCTTTTTGCCACTCCATTGTGTTGAGGTGTATACCTGCAAGTTATTTCTCTCTTGATACCTGCATTCCAAAGATAATCATTGAATTCTTGGGAGAAGTATTCTCCCCCTCCATCAGACCTTAGCCTCTTGTTTTGACCTATAACTCTTTCTGCATATGCATGAAAATGTTTGAATGCTCCAAACACTTCTGATATTTCCTTTAAGAAATAAATGGTTATCCATCTTGTAGCATCATCAATGAAAACAACATAATACCTAGAACCATTGATTGATCCTTCTTTTGTTGGTCCGCATACATCTGTATGTATGAGCTCTAGCAAACCATCATGTTTGAACCCTTTCTTCTGAAATGATAACCTGTGTGCCTTTCCCATCTAACAAGCTTCACATTTGTAGATCATATGGTGGATCTTTACATTTGGTAGCCCTATTACAGATTGATTCTCCTCCATGGTTTTAATTTCCTTTTCATTAAAGTGTCCTAACCTCTTATGCCAGAGGTCTAACTCTGTAAGTAGTTCATCACCATGTGTAATCAGGGCTTGACCAACATTCCCTTGCACTTTAAGAGTAAAAAGTCTACCTTCCTTCTTACCATAGACAATTTGACTGTATCCATCCTCTGGATCTTCAACAAATACTCCTTCATTTTTGAATCTGACTTGAAAACCTTTCTCTACTATTTGTCCCACACTAATCAGATTCTTTGGTATTGTTGGAACATACAAAACAGTTGTTAGCAAATGACCTCCACTTCTACACTTCACTTTTCCAACTCAATGCACATTATGTTTTGTATTGTCACCTGTTTGTAATGTGTGACTTGAAATACCTTCTTCCAATTATGATAATAATTCTATATTACTTGACAAATGATTTGAACAACCAGAGTCAATATAGAATACCTTGAGATCCTCCTTCTCTGATGCCCTTATTGAATATATCATCAATGTTGTATGGTTATCATTCTGTGTATCATCTGCATAGTTGTAATAGGTAGCGTTATAGGACCGATTCTGATTCCAATTTCTTAAAGCACCTCTACCAAAACTTCCTCTTGAATTTTGTCTTCCTCTTTGAAATTGATTCTGAAACCTTCCACCTCTTCCTCTACCATTATTACTTTGATTCTGATTTGATCCCTGTTGGTTATGCTAGCAATCATAAGCTAGATGATTGCTCAATCCACAAATCGAGCATGTCTTCTTGTTATTGTTTTGATTACCTCTACCTCTTCCATTTCCTCGAACTTTATCTCTGCCAGTACTTCTTCCTCTTGCATAATTTTCTTGAGTAATCAGCTCTTCTTCATCCTTTGCTTTACGTTTCTCATTTTTCTTCTTATTCTTTGCATACATAGTAGACCTATGTCCTTTATCTCCATCTTACTTCAAATCTTGCTCAAATTAATCATCAATCCAAGAAATTGATTTAATTTTGGCACATAATGATTTAATGAAAGTTCAGTTGAGAGTACAAAAGGTTTCCACCTTGCATCTCCTCTCAATCCTGCGAGCAATTGTGCTATCAACCTATGATCTTCAATATCCTCATCAATAGATCCAAGGCTATCTGCCAACCTTCATCCTAGTGACATAATCACTAATGCTCTGACTTTGCTTCTTCTTAAATGTGGTGAACTCTGACCATAAGCTAGCCTTCCATAGCTTTAGTAGTGTTTTGGAAGTGATCTTCCAAAGCATTCCATATGTGTTCAACTGTTTCTAAACCTCTGATATGTGGTAACAAATGATCTGTGATAGTGTTGTATATATAAGCCCTTGCACTTGCATCTCTCTTCTGCCATAGCTTCAAAGCTTCTAGTTCTTCTTTCCTTGGTTGACTCTCATCTTCAAATTTAGGCTTTTCTTCTTCACCTGTCACATATATCATTAGATCCTTACTCATAAGTAAGGCTTCCATTCTCATTACCCAAGCAGGATAACTATCTCTGTCCAATTTTTCAATAGATACATGATGTGCCATAGTCTTCTTGCTTCTACAGCAACCTGTGAGTATAAGGTTGAAGTATGGTACCTTTTGTAGATCTTTACCCTTGACAATAACTTGGAAGTGCTCGATGTCTTCTGTTGTTGAACACCTCAACTTTCACCTTTTCAATGAAGAACTTTTCAACTCCTCTTGTATCTGCACCTCCTTTCACTCTTGAGGACCTTTGTGCTCTGATACCACTTGTTGATGTAAGGAACACCACAAGAACTAAGCTAAAGTGATATTAGAATACCTCCATAACCATCATTAGCTTAGCAAAACTCTGAATTTGAAACCTTTATAACTACACTTAGTGAAATCAGAATCTGCACCTTTTCTTCTAGCTTCAAATTTGATATGTATTAGCTTGATATTTGTAAATTATTTTGATCATTTGCTAATAGAAGTTCTTGCTAATGTTAAGCAACACAATCCAAGCAAAACTTTCAAGTAATAACTTTAAAATATTCTGAATTCACTTCAACATTTGAACTATGTCTAAAATCTGAAAAGTGACTTCATCGATTTGACATACCTCCACTATTAGACTCATTTCTCTAAGTACACGTTCCTTTTTGCAAAGATATTTTGATCAATTGTAGTTGAAGGTAGTAGATTCAAAATGAGCTATGACTCATGAAAAGCTTTACACTCTAGTGTGAGATCTGACCATTAGAAGATCAGGGAAAAGTGCGCCAGAAAACTCGTAACTGTCAACTAACTTTCACACTGATATGAAATCACTTAGAATTCACTACACAAAAGGAATTAGATCAAATCCTTCTACACAAACATGTGTTATCTATTAGAGAAGATGTAATTCTTCCTTAACATCTCTCTCAAAAAAACCCGATTTTTTCTCTACTTACTCAATACTTACAAATTGAGTTCCTCTAAATGTTTTTTCAACTCAAATTGACTTATATACATATGTTCTACATACTCCTAGACTTAAACTCATAAGTTCTAAAGTTCTATGTCAAGACTAGACTTTAATTTTGCATTAAATTACAAGAGTGAATTTGTCCCTTCACTTAGGCTTGATTTTGTGAATGCTTTGCCTTTACTTCTCTTTGTCTTTCTTCTTCCTTCATATGCCTTCATGTATTCATGTCTAATTAGTGAGTGAAGCCCCAATAGCTCCCCCTCAATCACTAATTAGAATTCTTTGTCTTCTTCATACATCTTCCTTCTCTTTTATGCCTGCCATTTCTTTGAATCTACTTGTCTTCACTCCATCCAAGCTCTTTGTCATAATATCTGCAATCTAATCTTTTGTAGAAGTGTATACCACTTCAAGCTCCTTCTCCATTACCTTTCTCTCAGGAAATGATATTGAATCTCTATGTGCTTTGTTCTTGCATGAAACACAGGATTTACTACACTCTTTGACCTGCAATCCAATGTGGGTCCTTTAGACAATGCACGAACTGAGAAAGGACTCCCATTGCATAACTAAGATCAAGTCTTGTTAGTGTAGCATAAATCAAGCTTCCCACTAAAGATTGATACTTCCTCATATCTTTGAACTTTGCACCATCATATTTGCTAAGTTTATGATTGATCTCTAGTGGTGTTGATGCCTCTCTACAATTCTCCATGTTAAACTTCTTTAGAAGATTTAGAAGATACCGTTCTTGTGATACATATATGCCATGTTCTGCATAAGTGATTTCCATTCCAAGAAAATATGACAATTTTCCTAGATCACTTATCTTAAATTCCTTCTCAAGTAATCTCTTCACCTCCTTGATTCCTTCATTTGAAGTACCTATGATTATAATATCATCTACATAAATACAAATGTAGATCATACCTTCATCTGTTCTTTTGATAAGTAAACTTGCATCTGCTTTTGAACTTTGATATCCAAGATTATTAAGATACTTCATAAGTCTATATTTCCAAGCTCTTGGAGCTTGCTTCAATCCATAAAGTCCTCTTCTCAATCTGCAAACATAATTTGGATACTTTTAATCTGCAAACCCTTGAGGTTGCTCCATGTAAACTTCATCTGATATATATCCATTCAAAAATGAATTCTTTATATCCAATTGACTTAATGCCCATCCTTTTGATGCTGCAATAGCAATGATTGTCCTTATGGTTGACATCTTTGCTACAGGACAGAATGTCTCATCATAAGCTATGTCATGAGTTTGAGCATAGCCTTTAACCACCAATCTAGCTTTGTATCTGGCTATTTTTCCATCTGCATGTTTCTTTATTTTGTACACCCATTTATTTTCAATCACTTTCTTACCATTAGGTTTTGGAACAAGTTCCCAAGTCTTGTTCTCCTCAAGTGCATTACACTATTCCTTCATTGCTTCTCCCCATTGTCTCTTACCCTTTGCTTCATCATAGCTTTGAGGTTCTTCATCTTCCTTAATCATGTAAGCATAATTTTTTTGAGTCAAATAAGAAGTGTCATAGGAATACCTTGTTGGTTGTTTCCTCAATCTGGTTGATCTTCTTGGTTCACATTCTTCATGTATATCTGGATATACTTCTTCATCAAATCTAGGTACATCTTCATTCCTTCTGTATGGTCCATTCCTGGATGTGCTTGCTTGCATATGATCTTCATCTCCATCTACGTGCATGTGGGATTTACCTCTTTCACTTCTTCTTACCTCTTCTTCAAATGTTTCAAGGTTACACTCTTTATCAAATGTCACATCTCTGGAAACAATAAATTGTTTGGTTAGAGGACTCCATAGCCTATAACCCATCTGCTTTTCATCATATCCAATAAACACATATTTTTCAGCCTTTGGTTCAAGCTTATGTCTGAGTTGTGATGGTACATAAGCATAAGCAATTGAACCAAACACCTTACAATGATCAAGTGTTGGTTTCTTACCCCACCATGCTTCATAAGGGGTCATTCCATTTAGAGCTGCACATGGTAACCTATTCACAAGACATGTGGCTGTATTTACAGCCTCAACCCAAAGATAATTAGGGCAATTCTTTTCCTTTAACATTGCTCTTGCAAACTCAACCAATGTTCTATTCCTCCTTTTTGCCACTCCATTGTGTTGAGGTGTATACCTGCAAGTTATTTCTCTCTTGATACCTGCATTCCAAAGATAATCATTGAATTCTTGGGAGAAGTATTCTCCCCCTCCATCAGACCTTAGCCTCTTGTTTTGACCTATAACTCTTTCTGCATATGCATGAAAATGTTTGAATGCTCCAAACACTTCTGATCTTTCCTTTAAGAAATAAATGGTTATCCATCTTGTAGCATCATCAATGAAAACAACATAATACCTAGAACCATTGATTGATCCTTCTTTTGTTGGTCCGCATACATCTGTATGTATGAGCTCTAGCAAACCATCATGTTTGAACCCTTTCTTCTGAAATGATAACCTGTGTGCCTTTCCCATCTAACAAGCTTCACATTTGTAGATCATATGGTGGATCTTTACATTTGGTAGCCCTATTACAGATTGATTCTCCTCCATGGTTTTAATTTCCTTTTCATTAAAGTGTCCTAACCTCTTATGCCAGAGGTCTAACTCTGTAAGTAGTTCATCACCATGTGTAATCAGGGCTTGACCAACATTCCCTTGCACTTTAAGAGTAAAAAGTCTACCTTCCTTCTTACCATAGACAATTTGACTGTATCCATCCTCTGGATCTTCAACAAATACTCCTTCATTTTTGAATCTGACTTGAAAACCTTTCTCTACTATTTGTCCCACACTAATCAGATTCTTTGGTATTGTTGGAACATACAAAACAGTTGTTAGCAAATGACCTCCACTTCTACACTTCACTTTTCCAACTCAATGCACATTATGTTTTGTATTGTCACCTGTTTGTAATGTGTGACTTGAAATACCTTCTTCCAATTATGATAATAATTCTATATTACTTGACAAATGATTTGAACAACCAGAGTCAATATAGAATACCTTGAGATCCTCCTTCTCTGATGCCCTTATTGAATATATCATCAATGTTGTATGGTTATCATTCTGTGTATCATCTGCATAGTTGTAATAGGTAGCGTTATAGGACCGATTCTGATTCCAATTTCTTAAAGCACCTCTACCAAAACTTCCTCTTGAATTTTGTCTTCCTCTTTGAAATTGATTCTGAAACCTTCCACCTCTTCCTCTACCATTATTACTTTGATTCTGATTTGATCCCTGTTGGTTATGCTAGCAATCATAAGCTAGATGATTGCTCAATCCACAAATCGAGCATGTCTTCTTGTTATTGTTTTGATTACCTCTACCTCTTCCATTTCCTCGAACTTTATCTCTGCCAGTACTTCTTCCTCTTGCATAATTTTCTTGAGTAATCAGCTCTTCTTCATCCTTTGCTTTACGTTTCTCATTTTTCTTCTTATTCTTTGCATACATAGTAGACCTATGTCCTTTATCTCCATCTTACTTCAAATCTTGCTCAAATTAATCATCAATCCAAGAAATTGATTTAATTTTGGCACATAATGATTTAATGAAAGTTCAGTTGAGAGTACAAAAGGTTTCCACCTTGCATCTCCTCTCAATCCTGCGAGCAATTGTGCTATCAACCTATGATCTTCAATATCCTCATCAATAGATCCAAGGCTATCTGCCAACCTTCATCCTAGTGACATAATCACTAATGCTCTGACTTTGCTTCTTCTTAAATGTGGTGAACTCTGACCATAAGCTAGCCTTCCATAGCTTTAGTAGTGTTTTGGAAGTGATCTTCCAAAGCATTCCATATGTGTTCAACTGTTTCTAAACCTCTGATATGTGGTAACAAATGATCTGTGATAGTGTTGTATATATAAGCCCTTGCACTTGCATCTCTCTTCTGCCATAGCTTCAAAGCTTCTAGTTCTTCTTTCCTTGGTTGACTCTCATCTTCAAATTTAGGCTTTTCTTCTTCACCTGTCACATATATCATTAGATCCTTACTCATAAGTAAGGCTTCCATTCTCATTACCCAAGCAGGATAACTATCTCTGTCCAATTTTTCAATAGATACATGATGTGCCATAGTCTTCTTGCTTCTACAGCAACCTGTGAGTATAAGGTTGAAGTATGGTACCTTTTGTAGATCTTTACCCTTGACAATAACTTGGAAGTGCTCGATGTCTTCTGTTGTTGAACACCTCAACTTTCACCTTTTCAATGAAGAACTTTTCAACTCCTCTTGTATCTGCACCTCCTTTCACTCTTGAGGACCTTTGTGCTCTGATACCACTTGTTGATGTAAGGAACACCACAAGAACTAAGCTAAAGTGATATTAGAATACCTCCATAACCATCATTAGCTTAGCAAAACTCTGAATTTGAAACCTTTATAACTACACTTAGTGAAATCAGAATCTGCACCTTTTCTTCTAGCTTCAAATTTGATATGTATTAGCTTGATATTTGTAAATTATTTTGATCATTTGCTAATAGAAGTTCTTGCTAATGTTAAGCAACACAATCCAAGCAAAACTTTCAAGTAATAACTTTAAAATATTCTGAATTCACTTCAACATTTGAACTATGTCTAAAATCTGAAAAGTGACTTCATCGATTTGACATACCTCCACTATTAGACTCATTTCTCTAAGTACACGTTCCTTTTTGCAAAGATATTTTGATCAATTGTAGTTGAAGGTAGTAGATTCAAAATGAGCTATGACTCATGAAAAGCTTTACACTCTAGTGTGAGATCTGACCATTAGAAGATCAGGGAAAAGTGCGCCAGAAAACTCGTAACTGTCAACTAACTTTCACACTGATATGAAATCACTTAGAATTCACTACACAAAAGGAATTAGATCAAATCCTTCTACACAAACATGTGTTATCTATTAGAGAAGATGTAATTCTTCCTTAACATCTCTCTCAAGAAAACCCGATTTTTTCTCTACTTACTCAATACTTACAAATTGAGTTCCTCTAAATGTTTTTTCAACTCAAATTGACTTATATACATATGTTCTACATACTCCTAGACTTAAACTCATAAGTTCTAAAGTTCTATGTCAAGACTAGACTTTAATTTTGCATTAAATTACAAGAGTGAATTTGTCCCTTCACTTAGGCTTGATTTTGTGAATGCTTTGCCTTTACTTCTCTTTGTCTTTCTTCTTCCTTCATATGCCTTCATGTATTCATGTCTAATTAGTGAGTGAAGCCCCAATAGCTCCCCCTCAATCACTAATTAGAATTCTTTGTCTTCTTCATACATCTTCCTTCTCTTTTATGCCTGCCATTTCTTTGAATCTACTTGTCTTCACTCCATCCAAGCTCTTTGTCATAATATCTGCAATCTAATCTTTTGTAGAAGTGTATACCACTTCAAGCTCCTTCTCCATTACCTTTCTCTCAGGAAATGATATTGAATCTCTATGTGCTTTGTTCTTGCATGAAACACAGGATTTACTACACTCTTTGACCTGCAATCCAATGTGGGTCCTTTAGACAATGCACGAACTGAGAAAGGACTCCCATTGCATAACTAAGATCAAGTCTTGTTAGTGTAGCATAAATCAAGCTTCCCACTAAAGATTGATACTTCCTCATATCTTTGAACTTTGCACCATCATATTTGCTAAGTTTATGATTGATCTCTAGTGGTGTTGATGCCTCTCTACAATTCTCCATGTTAAGCTTCTTTAGAAGATTTAGAAGATACCGTTCTTGTGATACACATATGCCATGTTCTGCATAAGTGATTTCCATTCCAAGAAAATATGACAATTTTCCTAGATCACTTATCTTAAATTCCTTCTCAAGTAATCTCTTCACCTCCTTGATTCCTTCATTTGAAGTACCTATGATTATAATATCATCTACATAAATACAAATGTAGATCATACCTTCATCTGTTCTTTTGATAAGTAAACTTGCATCTGCTTTTGAACTTTGATATCCAAGATCATTAAGATACTTCATAAGTCTATATTTCCAAGCTCTTGGAGCTTGCTTCAATCCATAAAGTCCTCTTCTCAATCTGCAAACATAATTTGGATACTTTTAATCTGCAAACCCTTGAGGTTGCTCCATGTAAACTTCATCTGATATATATCCATTCAAAAATGAATTCTTTATATCCAATTGACTTAATGCCCATCCTTTTGATGCTGCAATAGCAATGATTGTCCTTATGGTTGACATCTTTGCTACAGGACAGAATGTCTCATCATAAGCTATGTCATGAGTTTGAGCATAGCCTTTAACCACCAATCTAGCTTTGTATCTGGCTATTTTTCCATCTGCATGTTTCTTTATTTTGTACACCCATTTATTTTCAATCACTTTCTTACCATTAGGTTTTGGAACAAGTTCCCAAGTCTTGTTCTCCTCAAGTGCATTACACTCTTCCTTCATTGCTTCTCCCCATTGTCTCTTACCCTTTGCTTCATCATAGCTTTGAGGTTCTTCATCTTCCTTAATCATGTAAGCATAATTTTTTTTGAGTCAAATAAGAAGTGTCATAGGAATACCTTGTTGGTTGTTTCCTCAATCTGGTTGATCTTCTTGGTTCACATTCTTCATGTATATCTGGATATACTTCTTTATCAAATCTAGGTACATCTTCATTCCTTCTGTATGGTCCATTCCTGGATGTGCTTGCTTGCATATGATCTTCATCTCCATCTACGTGCATGTGGGATTTACCTCTTTCACTTCTTCTTACCTCTTCTTCAAATGTTTCAAGGTTACACTCTTTATCAAATGTCACATCTCTGGAAACAATAAATTGTTTGGTTAGAGGACTCCATAGCCTATAACCCATCTGCTTTTCATCATATCCAATAAACACATATTTTTGAGCCTTTGGTTCAAGCTTATGTCTGAGTTGTGATGGTACATAAGCATAAGCAATTGAACCAAACACCTTACAATGATCAAGTGTTGGTTTCTTACCCCATCATGCTTCATAAGGGGTCATTCCATTTAGAGCTGCACATGGTAACCTATTCACAAGACATGTGGCTGTATTTACAGCCTCAACCCAAAGATAATTAGGGCAATTCTTTTCCTTTAACATTGCTCTTGCAAACTCAACAAATGTTCTGTTCCTCCTTTCTGCCACCCCATTGTGTTGAGGTCTATACCTGCAAGTTATTTCTCTCTTGATACCTGCACTCCAACGATAAGCATTGAATTCTTGGGAGAAGTATTCTCCCCCTCTATCAGACCTTAGCCTCTTGAGCTTTTGACCTATAACTCTTTCTACATATGCATGAAAATGATTGAATGCTCCAAACACTTCTGATCTTTCCTTTAAGACATAAATGGTTATCCATCTTGTAGCATCATCAATGAAAAGAACATAATACCTAGAACCATTGATTGATCCTTCTTTTGTTGGTCCCCATACATCTGTATGTATTAGCTCTAGCAAACAATCATGTTTGAACCCTCAAGCTTCACATTAGTAGATCATATATTGGCTCTTTACATTTGGTAGCCCTATTACATATTGATTCTCCACCATGGTTTTAATTCCTTTTTAGTGGCGATCCTCATAGGGCCCCTACCGTCTCTCGGAAGAGATGGGACGAATGCGCATACACGTAAGACCGTAGGCATCCGGAGCGAAAGAATCCAGATACCAAGCTAGTACACGAAACTCGAAGGGTCTGTGTGCAGACAAAGCTCAATGATACAATGCTGAAGTCGTCCAATAAAATCTCAATGATACAAAGATCCCGGCTATAGTGTGGGTCGGTAATACGGAAATCTGCTACAGTGCGGAACAGGTGAATACAAATATATGCCGCCGCTACAGTGCGGATCGGCCAAAAACAAGGTAGACCTCTCGCTAGAGTGCGAGAAGGCGCCCACGGGACTCCGTAGTCTTCTCAAAATATTTCTTCTCTTCGGTCTTGTCCAAGCTTTTCTTCTCTTTACTTCGGTCCTTTGTTTTCTTCAAGTATCCTAAGGAATAGCTTCTCTTCTCTTTACTTCAATAGTCCATAGAAACCTGGAGAGTAGATGCACAAGGAAGATCCACGAGGGCATACTCTTTAGTTCGGTCTTCAAACTCTTCAACTATACTTCATATAATCCGCAATAACCTCATATAATATGTCCAAGAATCAACTGCAACCTGGAGAAGTGTTCCACAAGAGATCCACGAGGTATATACTTTTCTTCAGTCTTCAATCACTTTCTTCACTTCATATAATCTCCAAAATCATCAACCTAGAGGGAAGTTCCACAAGCAAGATCCACGAGGTGGGGGTAAAAAAAATAATTAGTACATTTTGAAAATTAAAACAGTCATGAAAACAATGCCTCTATCAATATGACAAATCAAGTACATAATCTCAACGCCAACGTTCATCTTGATTTTTTTGCAACTATGGCATCACTATAGTTATTTATTTTATGTGTGGCTTATTATTATAAAATATGGGTTGAAATTGGAAAACCAAAGGTACATGATGACGACATATATAAATTTGTTTACTTGCAAAAGGTCTTATCGAATAATACACTAAGAGTCCATTTATATGTGTTGGTATTTGGCTTAACCCTACGAAAAATTATTCAAAAGCTTTATTTATTTTGGTTCAATTTAACATATCTCCATGAGCATACATTGTCTAACTCAAATAGCTTGTTTTCAAATCCTTCTCTCTTGATAAGGGTTTCATAATGGAATACATATTTCAATTTTGTGTTTTGGCCTTGAGTGGCGTGGCAAGTTTCTCTAAAACTATCCGTTCCTTAACTGTAAGAGACTCAATCCAATCTTTTGCTTCACAATATATAATGATTATATGTTACAAATTTAATTGGAAAAGATACTGAAAAATTATTGAAATGGATAAAACTCTATAGTAATCTCTTCATCTCGGTTTATCAATCAACAACGTCATGACTCCTCCAACTACACGCATCTCACTGATTTTATCGTTGGCAACTTTGCTTTAATATTCAATGGATATCCTCCTATATTCTCTCTCAGAACTTGGAGAGCGCGGTGTCAGCAAGTCTATCTCTATCTCTCTTCCGCACTCAGCGTCCCCATAGTATCTTCTATCTCTCTTTCTCTCTTCAGCTTGCGTGCATCAAAACAGCAATGAATTTCTCTCTCTCTCTATCTCCACTATTCTGCGCGCGCAAGCTCCATCCATGAATGTCTCTCTCTGTCCGTCAGAGCGTTGCCAGCTGCAACACTCACACTCTCTCTCTCTCATATGCCTTCTCTCCCCTTTCTCTCTCTGCTTAGCACAGCACCGACTCCTCCATCTGTACACGTGCAACTTAGCAGTCCGACTTCGTTTCTCTCTCCGTCCGATGGTCAGCAGCACCGCCTGGAATCTCTCCCTTCTGCCCACGAACACTGAAGCAGCCACCTAATCTTTCTCTCTAGCACCGGTGAGCCGTCGATGCCGCATCTCTGTGTCCCTCCTTCTCGTGCAACCACGACAGTGAGCTGCCAATTATGGGCTTCTTTGCTCTCTGTGTTTTTTCCTCCGCGTCCACGCGTCCTCTCTGCTCATATCTCTCTCTCTCTCTCCCTTCCGATACTTCCTACGACGTCGCCTGATGTCGTATCTCTCTCTTTCTCTCTCTCTCTCCGGGTCTTTTGGTCAGCACACGCAGCTCCCGCAATGCAACGGTTGTCTCTCTCTCTCTCTCTTCAAAATCACACTCTCTCTCTCTCTCTCTCTCTCTCTCTCTCTCTTCAGAATCACTCTCCTTCCGTCTGCTGCGCGATCGGATCTACAGTAGAATCGCTCTCTCTCCACTACAGGTCAGATAGTACCACTTCTGTGTATCCCTCTCTCCGACACGTTAGCAGTAGTAGCTTCCTTGTACATATCTTTCTCTATAGCTGCACCGCCACCGACTCCAACCACCTCTCTCTCTACAGTAGATGATGGTCTTCCCTCGGAGTACAGACTAATATGCTCACCATTCAAAACCTCAAAACCATCATCAAACGTTGTAGGATTATGCTCACGAGCTAAAGGATGGCCAACTATAATCATCATTGCATCACAAGGTTTTGCTATCCTCAAGCATCATCTACATCGGCTACTCTTTCTCTCATACCTAAAGTAAAGCATGAATGTGAATAAGGGACGAGTAAGAAATTTACCTAGAGAAGTGTTCCACAAGAGATCCCTGAGGTGAAACATATAGGGCTTGAACTCCTATTTATAGGTTTCCCGTCCCCTTGGGACTATCCTCTAGAAGTTTCTAACCTCCTTACTCAACTTTCCAATTCCAGAATCCTCTTGCACTAGTGATTTACTATTCTGGGAAAATCACACTCCTTATTTCTATTTTTGATTTTTTTCCTTTTTATTTTTTTTAGACTAAGGTTTGATTTCAAACTGTATATTCATAATTTAATAATTCTTAAGGGTTTGACGTAGGGTAAACGCCAATTTCAATGGTCCAACCTAGGGTTTTTGATCGGGGAAGTTAGGGTTTTGCCCACAATTAACTCAAGCACGCCAATTCAAGGGTTTATTTATAATTTTGGCCAAAACTCCAAGCGTTTCTAAGGGTTCAAGTTCATTTTTAATGGGGTAAACTCACGTTTTCAGGGGTTTTCAAAGGCCAAACCTAGGGATTTATGGATCTAAAATTAGCGCCATGGCTATTTACAAATGCACAGGCTCAATCTACAAGGACCACATGGTTTCCCATCTCAGAATCAATCAAATCAGCCAAAACATACACAATTTATACTACTTTCTTAGTCAAAACACCACACAAAACTCATAAACTCAATCCACTTTGAAAAAAATCAGGCACACTTCCTTGTGGGATTTCATCTCGACATTCACCCCCACTAAACTTGCACATCCTCCCGATGGGCCAACTTGCAAGATCTAACAGAAGCGTATCAGGGTTCTTTTTAAAAACTTTTTACATTTTAATAACTTTCTTTTCAAAAATCAAAGCGTGATCTCATGTAGTACATGCAATTTTTATAAAGATTAGTATAAATTTTAGAAAATTATGCAGCTTCAAGCTTTACAAACATCATACTATGTTTTTGCGTTTGTAATCTGACAAGTAATCATATGAATAAGCAGTTGGCTTTCTAGATCTTCTGTTTGCTTAACTGATTCAGATCCAGCAGCTCATTCTAAGTACTAGCCCTACATATGTTTCTACTAACTCAGTTTGTAGAATATACCTCGATTCCCACTATTTATCTCCAACTGTCCAACTCTCCATTAGATCTCTTTCTTTTTCTTTTTCTTTTTCATTTTTCTTTTTTTCTTTCTTTTTCTTTTTCACTTCTTCTCAGCTTAGCATTTTTCTCTTTACTTTTATTTTCACAAATTGACCTATGTTGGAATCGGGTGCGAACCATGGACTTGTCCACCCGGCCAAATTTTTTCCACTTGTCTGCCGACCCGACATAGCACACGACATACACAATGTCAGCCCTACATGAAATTGACGACAACTCGTGGCTCTGACCACCCGGCCAGAGTGACTCCACCCGCCTACCGATCCATGCAGGCGCATGACAACAGATAGGTCAGGCCTATGATGAAACTAGCTACGGATCGTGGCCTTGATCACCCGACCAAGGTGGTTCCACCTGCCTACTAGCCCATCATAGCACACTAACAACATGCACACACATATAGGCTGGCTTCCAGTATGAAGGTTTTCTCTGAATCATGATCCATATGGAGGTAAGATCTCACAACAAACAAATAGTAGGACCCAAAGAATCCAACTCACTAAGCGTTGAAATCAAACAGCATATAATGCACTCGGTCTAAGCATGCCATCACATTCCCAAGCTTTCACTCCCAAAAGTCATTCATGCTTCATGCAAACCCATAATAAATATTTGCTATCTTCATTCTACATGATTTTCACAAACTCATACATATCTTTATCACACAACGATGCAATGCATATGCTCTAATAGAAAGAAAATAGAACTCAAATCGGAAACATTTCACCTGATCATTTGCTCCATCTTCATTGTTGATTGATCTAGATTTTCTTTATCTTCATGATCCATCATTCTTCATTAGGATCAACCTCAGTGTCGTCAGCATCCTCCAGCATCAACATCGGTTCATCATCATCATAATCACTCAATATAAATCATTAGTCATTATCATCCATTATCAATCATCACTCATCATCATCATCCATCCATCATCAATCATCAATCATCAATCACTAATCATTCATCAATCATCAATCATCATATATCAATCATTCATTAATCATTATCCATCAATCATCGTCATTCACTAACCATATCAATTATCATCATTCACTAATCATCAATCATCATAAACCAATCACTAATCATCTTCGTCATCATCATAAACTTCATCATGCATTATCATGAATCATCATCAAGCATTTTCATCAATCACCATTATGTATTATCATTAATCTTTATCATTCAATGGCTCTTGATCATTCTAACATGTTTTCATCATGATTCTACTTCACTCATCATTCAAGATTTGCGAATATATCTTGAAAAGTTAGGTTTTTACTTCTCTTGTTCTTTTTTAAGGACTTAGAAGGTTTCAAAGTTGTCTTTACATTCCCCTCAATTTGCACAATAATCTCATCAAGCAACTGTTTTTCTGCTTTGTTAACTTGTTTATGAGATTTTATATCTTCTTGAGTCTCTTCCTTACTCTTTTCTAGTTCAATCTGTTTATCAAAGTTTACTTGGGATTGCAACTTCATAACTTTCTCTTCATCAAATAGATTGTTATTAGTTAAAATGTTCGGATCAAATGAAACATATACATCTTGATCTTTCTTTAATTTCTCTCCAATTTCCCTATGAGACTCTCTTTTATCGATCTCCATTTGTTCTCTTAATATCTGCTCAATATTTTATTTCTCAACCTTTATCTGTCTACTTCTGGTTTCTTCAATAGGTTTCTCTTGACTCTCAATAGATAGCAAGCTCTTTTGTTCATAAAATCTATTATCTTCATGAGTTTTTGGTTTCCATATCTTTTGAAATGATTTTGTTCTAGTTTTGGTTTCTTCAAAATATTCTTTCATCCCACCTTTTCCTATATTCAAATGCAAAGGTATCTCCTCTTGATATTTATAAATTTTGTTTTCATGTTCACTTACTAGTCTATGTCTGCATGCACTCTCATATGCTAGACAATCTCAGAACATATGTCCAAACTGATCGCACCAAAAACATCGTATAGGTCTCTTCTTAGCCCAACTTGATTTCCTAGGTATCACTCTAGGCATGGTTCTTCTAAGACCTAATGAATCTTTTTGTGGAGATATTCCTTGGACTTTTACCTCATGCTCATTATCACATTTCAATACTTGTAGGTCATTAACTTGGTTTGTCAACAGGTCAACCTTATTTCTCAATTCAGAAATCTCAGAATCCATTTCATTTTTTAGGTCTTTAATACTTATGACCATTAGCTAAATAGTGTCAGATATTGCATTTATTGTTTGCATTAAGGTCATCACGATACTAAAGTTTGATTTTATGGATTCACTCGCACTAATTTTCATTTCCCTAAATCGTTCTTCGTATTTCCTAAACTGTTCTTCAATCATTTTGTTCATTTTTAATTTCTTCTCTATATGATTAAGCTGAGAAGTGGATTCTTAATCTATGCGTCAATGGAAAAGTGCACACTTGTATGATCAAAACTAATGCAAAAAGTGGATGATCAAAGTCAGGCAGTAAAACAATCGTTCTCTTTAAAGTACGTGGAGTCAATGCAAATAATTCAAATAACTTAAAATGTTGGTACTTGGAATATCCGACCTGACGTCGAGGTTCCTGTCTCTAATCTCAAGGAGTCGGTGACGTGTCGAGGATCATCGGGCAACCACCTCGCTTCACATCGGGTTCAGGGTCGGAGAAGAAGGAGGTCGGGTAAATGGGAAGAGCCGGTGCGGGGTTGGATCAAGCCGCTGGTGTGCACCTTTCCCACTGTCCGGCGAGCGGAATCTATGCGCTGGGCACCTCGCCCTCTCACTCTCTAGTGTGGCGATCCTCGTAGGACCCCTATCCTCTCTCGGAAGAGATGGGACGAATGCGCGTACGCGTAAGACCGTAGGCGTCGGGAGCGAAAGAATCTAGATACCAAGCTAGTACACAAAAGTCACAGGGTTGGTGTGCAGACAAAGCTCAATGATACAATGCTGAAGTCGTCCAATAAAATCTCAATGATACAAAGATCCTCGCTACAGTGCGGGTCGGTAATACGGAAATTTGCTACAGTGCGGAACAGGTGAATACAAATATATGCCGCCGCTATAGTGCGGATCGGCCAAAAACAAGGTAGACCTCTCGCTACAGCGCGAGAAGGTGCCCACTGGACTCGGCAGTATTCTCAAAATATTTCTTCTCTTCGGTCTTTGGTCTAAGATTTTCTTCTCTTTACTTCGGTCCTTTCTTTTCTTCAAGTATCCTCAGCAATAGCTTCTCTTCTCTTTACTTCAATAGTCCACAGAAACCTGGAGAGTAGATGCACAAGGAAGATCCACGAGGGCGTACTCTTTACTTCGGTCTTCAAACTCTTCAACTATACTTCATATAATCCGCAATAACCTCATATAATATGTCCAACAATCAACTGCAAGCTGGAGAAGTGTTCCACAAGAGATCCACGAGATATATACTTTTCTTCAGTCTTCAATCACTTTCTTCACTTCATATAATCTCCAAAATCATTAACCTAGAGGGAAGTTCCACAAGCAAGATCCACGAGGTGGGGTTAAAAAAAATCATTAGTACATTTGAAAATTAAAACAGTCATGAAAACAATGCCTCTATCAATATGACAAATCAAGTACATAATCTCAACGCCAACGTTCATCTTGATTTTTTTGCAACTATGGCATCACTATAGTTATCTATTTTATGTGTGGCTTATTATTATAAAATATGGGTTGAAATTGGAAACCCAAAGGTACATGATTACGACATATATAAATTTGTTTACTTACAAAAGGTCTTATCGAATAATACACTAAGAGTCCATTTATATGTGTTGCATTTATATGTGTTGGTATTTGGCTTAACGCTACGAAAATATTATTCAAAAGCTTTATTTATTTTGGTTCAATTTAACATATCGCCATGAGCATACATTGTCTAACTCAAATAGCTTGTTTTCAAATCCTTCTCTCTTGATAAGGGTTTCATAATGGAATACATATTTCAATTTTGTGTTTTGGCCTTGAGTGGCGTGGCAAGTTTCTCTAAAACTATCCGTTCCTTAACTGTAAGAGACTCAATCCGATCTTTTGCTTCACACTATATAATGAATATATGTTACAAATTTAATTGGAAAAGATACTGAAAAATTATTGAAATGGATAAAACTCTATAGTAATCTCTTCATCTCGGTTTATCAATCAACAACGTCATGACTCCTCCAACTACACGCATCTCACTGATTTTATCGTTGGCAACTTTGCTTTAATGTTCAATGGATATCCTCCTATATTCTCTCTCAGAACTTGGAGAGCGCGGTGTCAGCAAGTCTATCTCTCTCTCTCTTCCGCACTCAGCGTCGCCACAGTATCATCTATCTCTCTTTCTCTCTTCAGCTTGCGTGCATCAAAACAACAATGAATTTCTTTTATGAAGGTGATTCGGACGTGCGTAGTGGGGGAGTAACTGCGAGGTTTTCCTCTACCGCCCCTTGGTGTCTCTTTCTCGCGGCGCTGCCCTGACCTCCTCGCCATTCTCTCGTTCCCCCCGACAGGGGGGGGTTCCTCCTTGGTTCCCGCCATGGCTCTGCACGATGCTCTTCGTGATGGTTTTCCTCCTTCGAGCTCTGGATATCCAGATTGTGTGTTGAAGACAATGGTTAACCCGGTCTATGATGCTGGTGCTAGTTCGTTCCGTCCTGTGGATGCTCTCCCGAGTGGTGCAAAGGTCCATGTCCTACAGACGGAAGGCAACCATAATGACCGCATGACATATGCTGAAAAGCTTCAGAGTAAGAAACATGACTTCGTTTCCATGTTCGTTGATCACGATATGTCAGGTAATCTCTGCTCTCCGTCTGGTATGTGTGAAGATAAAGGAAAAGGCAAGGTCTCTGCTGCTGTTAATACGGTAGGTGATTCCGTTCCGGTTGCTAGAAAAGAACACGCGCTTAATCTAGATCGTGAAGAGGCTGATAAGGATGACTGTACTCTTATCATTGAGAGTTCAGAACTAGATAGGTGGAACCTACACCTTGAGGACAAAGTAGTGATTGCCCATTGTCATGGACCGCGCCCTGCTCAGGATTTCCTTAAAAACTGGATCAAAATTAACTGGGAAAGTAGGGGATTATATGTTAGACATGTTCAATACCTTCCCAACAATTTTTTTCTCTTCTTCTTTGAAGATGTGAATAATGCTATAAAAGTTTTGGCAGAGGGCCACTGGATCATTAGGAATACTCCTCTGTCTTTCTACAAGTGGTACCCTGGGTTTAATCCTAGGAACAATAAGCCGACTAAAGCGCCGGTTTGGGTGGAATTCCCTGACTTTCCGGTGGAATATTACCCTTGGCTTGAAAAATTAGGATCTTTATTAGGGAAGTGCTTGGTCAAAAGCCTAAAAAAGAGTTTAACCCTAAATGGGATCCTCAGTTACTTATTGAGATTGATATTTCCAAAGATGTTAAAACAGAACTGATAATTAAAAATTCAGAGGGTTATAAGATGCATACTCAATGTGTTGTGTACAGGAACTTGCCAAATGCCTGTTTTAATTGTTTCAAGCAGGGACATCTAATAAGAGACTGCCCTTTGCTGGCTAAAAAGCAAGAGAAAGGGTTGGTAAGTGATGAAGTGTCCCCAGCTGAACCTACTCCAGCCAGTTCGGCCCATCATAAAGAGAATCAGGTCTTCAAAAAGGTTTCCTACAGTAAAAGAAAAAAAAACCCTAATATGGTTGCCAGAAATGAGCCTCTTGTTAAGGGGGTTTTTAATCCTTTTCAGATATTAGAAAACGAGCCGGATAGTGGTCTAAATACCTCGGATGCAGATACTTCTGTGGAACAAAAGAACAAGGATTTGTTCAATGGTACTCAAAATACTTGTACAAATCAGGCTGGCAGTGATAGTATTGACACAGAAGAGTATGGAAAAATACCTAATACTAGCACCACTCCTGTCTCTGTGTCTTCTGAAGAAGATGATAGTGATGATATGTTTGTTGAACAACTTAACTGTGCTGATGAGGTTACCGATAACCAAACTAATAATGTCTGTTCCATTGTAAATGATGTCAATATGGCCAATGTCAGGTCCCCTAGTCCTAAAGGGAAAGGTAAAAACAATGCCAAGAGGAAAGAAACGGTAAGGACCTCCTTCTCCGCTGTGAAGGCTGGTAAGAACCTCAAGAAGTAAGTCTCTTCTCCCCTCTGTTTTTTCTTATGGATTGCATCAAACTGGTATCTTTTAATATAAAAGGGCTTTCTGATCCGATTAGAGGCAAGGTTTTAAATAACTGGCTGAAGGACGCTTCTTTCGTTCCTGACTTTATTTGCTTACAGGAGCTTAAGATAGGTGGCCACCCTCTGTTGATGAATTTGAGAACTGTTTCTAGCAACTGTCATTGGGTGTATACTGACCACATGGGCAAAGGAGGTGCGGCTATTGGAATTGCTAATGGAATTAGACACCTCATTGAAGAAGTGCAGTCGAGCCCTTCTAATCAATGGATTGCGGTTAAGTGCAAAGCTCCTCTCAATGTCACCTTAGTTTGTGTTTATGCTGCTAACAATGCTTTTCAGAGAACCAACTGTTGGGATGAGATTTCCAGGATCAAAGGAGACATCTGGCTGACTGGAGATTTTAATATGGTCACTTCTAATTGTGACAGAACTGGTAATAGTGAAAATGTTGTGTCTGGTAGGGAGAAGCAGAGTTGGTATAATTTGATAGATAAGCATAAATTAGTGGATCTCTCTGCTAATACCGGGCATACCTGGAATAACAGGGGGCAGTGGCAGTATTTGTCTGCTAGACTTGACAGGTTCTACATGAATTCGGGCAGGAGTCGGGAATTGTCTAATTACGGTTGCACAATTGATCAATCTCTTTTGCTTTTTGATCACTTGCCTTTGACTGTCAAGTTGTTCAATAACAGCCCCAATTATAGGGCTGGCTGGCCTCATCTGGACTCTTCGTTGTTTAAGATACCTGTTGTGAAAAACAAAATTTCTGAAATTCTGTTAATGTACTTTGACTCGGATCTGCCTCCTTTTGTAGCCTGGGAAAGAGCCGTTAGAGAAATTCAAGATATTATTAAACACTATAAAAATAGGGCCAAGAATATAAGATACAAAAGAAGGATGATGATCATACAGGAGATTAAATTACTTGAGCAATCTAATAGTGATGTGTGTACCAAAAGAGCTAAGTTGTTTGATCTTCAGGAAAAAGTCAAGAAAGTGGACTACCTCCTTGCTAGAGGTGCCCTTGCCTCTTCTAGAGAATTCTGGGCAGGTAAGATAGACAAGCCAAATAAACAAATGTTTGAGCTTTTGAAAAAGAAGAAAGTCAGGGACTTCATTCCCTTGCTCAGAAACAATGATGGTTTGCATGTTACCAGTATGAAGGAAAATCTGCAGGTTGCTCACAGGTTCTTTGCCAATGTATTCTCTCAACCTCCCAAGAGAGGGGAAGATGTGTGGAGTGCAAGAGCTGCCATTGCCCTTTGTAGGAAAAAAATGGTTCCTCAGGGAATGGACTCCCTCCTTGACATGCCCCTTTCTGCTGGTGAGATTAGAGAATCCATTAACAAATTGAAGCCTGGTAAGTCTCCTGGTCATGATGGTTTACCCAATGAGTTTTTTCAGGAATTCAAAGAAGATTTGGTGCCCATTATTCTCAAAATTTGGCAAGAGGCCTCTAGAAGGGGTTCCCTTTCCCCTTTTATTAACACTGGAGTGATCAAGCTTATACATAAAAAAGGTCCCAAAGATGATTTGAATAATTGGAGACCCATCTCCTGTCTGACTTCTTTGTATAAAATATTTGCTTCTATTTTGGCCAGGAGGCTCAGCCCTCTCATGGATAGCATCATTCTCCCTGAGCAAAAAGGGTTTATAAAAGGTAGGTTTATTCTTGACAACATTATCACTATATGGGAAGGTCTAGACTATTACAATGAGCTCAATGTTGATACTTACTTCTTTAAAATTGACTTTGATAAGGCTTATGACAGGATGGAGTGGGATTTCATTCTGCAATCTTTGCAGGATATTGGTATAGGAAGAAAATTCATCAAATTTGTCAGCATTTTGTTTGGTAATGCCTTTTCTAAAGTGACTATAAATGGCTGTCTTTCTAACCCCTTCAGGTTGTGCAGGTCTATTAGGCAAGGTTGCCCTTTGGCACCTTTGCTGTTTGCCATTGCTAGTGATGCCTTAGGTTGGTTGGTGAAAGACTGCATCTCCAAAGGTAACATTATTGGCTTAGATATCCCCCAGGCTGCCTCTCCCCTAGGTCTGCAGATGTTTGCAGATGATACTAATATGTTAATGCAAGCTGGGGAAACCTCTGCTTACTATTTTCTCAACTGTCTTAAGTTGTTTTGTCTAGCTAGTGGCTCGGTTGTCAATCATAATAAAACTGGTTTTTACTCCACTGATAATAAGATTCCTCAGTGTGTTGTGTCTGCTGGTTGTGAGATTATTAAGAAAGGCTCCATTTTCAGGTTGTTAGGAATTCCTATGGGATTTGGTGTCTCTTATGAGCAGAGGTGGCAGTGGGTTGTTGATAAATTCAGATCTAAAATCTTCATGTGGAATGATATGAATAGTACTTTGTCTCATAGAACTTTTACCTTGAAGCATTATATCCTCCCCTCTTTGACTTACTTTCTCTCATGTTGGAGGCCTAACAAAAAGCAGATTGGGCAGGTCATTTCTCTGGCTAGGAAGTTCTTATGGGGAGGATCTAGAATACCTAAAGTTGCTTGGTCTATTTGTTGTATGAAGAAGAGTGAAGGGGGCCTTGGTCTCATTTGTCCCTCTAGGATGGCCACTCAAATGTCTGCCAAGTGGATTGTTAGAGCTGTTTCCTCTAATGACTATTGGGCCTGTTTGATTAAAAGAAATGTCAGTAGATTTAAAGTCAAGAACAACAAAAGCTGGGATGGTTGCTCTCTGTGGGATGTGATCTCTTCTCCTGTTGAGTTTGTGCCTACGGGCAGTCAACTTATATGTAACTTTTGGAAGGCTTGGATGTCAGTTAAATCTAACTACATTCTCCCGTTATGGTTTGCTAACAATATTACATTCATTGTTCAGGACTCCATTTGGCTGGGCTGGACTGTAAGGAACAACCATCTGTCCCTCCCCATCAGATGGAATAAGTGCAAGAAAAAAGGCTTTGCCCATTGGCAAGACTTGATAAATGGAGGAGAAGTGCTGGATGACAATGTTATTCTTGATACTGATGGATTGTCTGTGTTCTGTAAACAGATTCTTCTGGATAAGAAAGAGCAACTGCAGAAAAAATTGGAGGTCAACTTGTGGAAAAAAGAGATTACTATCCATGACATTGCTGGAGATATGCTAAGCTGCTACAGAAGGAAGTCCAGAAGTGTAAAAGAAATCACTGGGAAACTCAACAAAAAGTGGGACCTGCAATGGTCCCATTTACAGTGGAAGTACAGATTCCAGTGTTGCTGGGCCTTCCCTATCTCCAACAAGCATTCTTGTCTAAACTGGCTAATTCTCCATCAAGGAATCTGGACGGGAAGTCAAGCTAGAAAGTATAAAATTGATGCTGGTCTCTGTAAAAGTTGTGATAAAGTAGAGGACTTGGAGCATTTGTTTGTAAAGTGCAAATCTGCTACAAGATTCTGGAGCTGCATTCGGTCTTTCAGTCAGTTGCAGGGTCTAAAAATACCCAGCTGTAAGGAAATCCTTATTGGTGAATCATGTGGCCTTGACATTCTCTTGTGGCAAATTATTAGGAATCATTTCTTCTCGTCTATTTGGAAGAACAGAAACAATGCCCTTTTTAGAACGAATAACAAAGACCACTTCTTCTCTTGTATATATGGGTTGAAAACCATCATCAACCTTTGTCTCACTGCCAATCAAAGTAGCCAATCGATCCCCCTGAGTCCCTTTGAAATCATGAAGAAAAACCATTTTAATGCTTGGAAAGCTAAGCTTCTCCCTTTGTACTCCAAGTCCAGATTGGACATGATTACCTTCCTTGGTGATTATGTTAACATTATACTTGGGTGATCCTGCTCTGCCCTCCCTGTCAGGGTAGTAGTGGCATCTGTTGTACTTTATTTTCCAGCATCAATTTTATACTTTCTGTTGTGTTCAAAAAAAAAAAAAACAATGAATTTCTCTCTCTCTCTCTCTCTCTCTCTCTCTCTCTCTCTCTCTCTCTATCTCCACTATTCTGCGCGCGCAAGCTCCATCCATGAATGTCTCTCTCTGTCCGTCAGAGTGTTGCCAGCTGCAACACTCACACACTCTCTCTCTCTCAGATGCCTTCTCTTCCCTTTCTCTCTCTTAGCACAGCACCGACTCCTCCATCTGTACACGTGCAACTTAGCAGTCAGACTCCGTTTCTCTCTCCGTCCGATGGTCAGCAGCACCGCCTGGAAACTCTCCTTTCTGCCCACGAACACTGAAGCAGCCACCTAATCTTTCTCTCTAGCACCGGTGAGCCGTCGATGCTGCATCTCTATGTCCCTCCTTCTCGTGCAACCACGACAGTCAGCTGCCAATTATGGGCTTCTTTGCTCTCTGTGTTTTTTCCTCCGCGTCCACGTGCCCTCTCTGCTCATCTCTCTCTCTCTTTTCTCCCTTCCGATACTTCCTAGGATGTCGCCTGATGTCGTATCTCTCTCTGTCTCTCTCTCTCTCTCTTTTGGTCAGCGCACGCAGCTCCCGCAATGCAACGGTTGTCTCTCTCTCTCTCTCTCTTCAAAATCACACACACTCTCTCTCTCTCTCTCTCTCTCTTCAGAATCACTCTCCTTCCGTCTGCTGCGCGATCGGATCTGCAGTAGAATCGCTCTCTCTCCACTACAGGTCAGATAGTACCACTTCTGCGTATCCCTCTCTCCGACAGGTTAGGAGCAGTAGCTTCCTTGTACATATCTTTCTCTATAGCTGCACCGCCACCGACTCCAACCACCTCTCTCTCTACAGGAGATGATGGTCTTCCCTCGGAGTACAGACTAGTATGCTCACCATTCAAAACCTCAAAACCATCATCAAACATTGTAGGATTATGCTTAGGAGCTAAAGGATGGCCAACTATAATCATGATTGCATCACAAGGTTTTGCTATCCTCAAGCATCATCTACATCGGCTACTCTTTCTCTCAGACCTAAAGTAAAGCATGAATGTGAATAAGGCACGAGTAAGAAATTTACCTGGAGAAGTGTTCCACAAGAGATCCATGAGGTGAAACATATAGGGCTTGAACTCCTATTTATAGGTTTCCCCGTCCCCTTGGGACTATTCTCTAGAAGTTTCTAACCTCCTTACTCAACTTTCCAATTCCAGAATCCTCTTGCACTAATAATTTACTATTCTGGGAAAATCACACTCCTTATTTCTATTTTTGATTTTTCTCCTTTTTATTTTTTTTAAACTAAGGTTTGATTTCACACTGTATATTCATAATTTAATAATTCTGAAGGGTTTGACCTAGGGTAAACGCCAATTTTAATGGTCCAACCTAGGGTTTTTGATCGGGGAAGTTAGGGTTTTTCCCACAATTAACTCAAGCAGGCCAATTCAAGGGTTTATTTATAATTTTGGCCAAAACTCCAAGGGTTTCTAAGGGTTCAAGTTCATTTTTCATGGGGTAAACTCACGTTTTCAGGGGTTTTCAAAGGCCAAACCTAGGGATTTATGGGTCTAAAATTAGCGCCATGGCTATTTACAAATGCACAGACTCAATCTACAAGGACCACATGGTTTCACATCACACAATCAATCAAATCAGCTAAAACATACACAATTTATACTACTTTCTCAGTCAAAACACCACACAAAACTCATAAAATCAATCGACTTTGAAAAAGATCAGGCACACTTCCCTGTGGGATTTCATCTCGACATTCACCCCCACTAAAATTGCACATCGTCCCGATTGGCCAACCTGCAAGATCTAATAGAAGCGTATCAGGGTTCTTTTTAAACACTTTTTACATTTTAATAACTTTCTTTTCAAAAATCAAAGCGTGATCTCATGCAGTATATGTAGTTTTTATAAAGATTAGTATAAATTTTAGAAAATTATGCAGATTCAAGCTTTACAAACATCATACTATGTTTCTGCGTCTGTAATCTGACAATTAATCACATGAATAAACTGTTGGCTTTCTAGATCTTCTGTTTGCTTTACTGGTTCAGATCTAGCAGCTCGTTCTAAGTACTAGCCCTACATATGTTTCTACTAACTCAGTTTATAGAATATACCTCGATTCCCACTATTTATCTCCAACTGTCCAACTCTCCATTATATCTCTTTCTTTTTCTTTTTCTTTTTCATTTTTCTTTTTGTCTTTCTTTTTCTTTTTCACTTCTTCTCAGCTCAGCATTTTTCTCTTTACTTTTATTTTCACAAATTGACCTATGTCGAAATCGGGTGCGACTCATGGAGTTGTCCACCCGGCCAAATTTGTCCCACTTGTTTGCCGACCCGACATAGCACACGACATACATAATGTCAGCCCTACATGAAATCGACGTCAACTCGTGGCTCTGACCACCCGGCCAGAGTGACTCCACCCGCCTACCGATCCATGCAGGCGCATGACAACAGATAGGTCAGGCCTATGATGAAACTAGTTACGGCTCGTGGCCTTGATCACCCGACCAATGTGGTTCCACCTGCCTACTAGCCCATCATAGCACACTAACAACATGCACACACATATAGGCTGGCTTCGAGTATGAAGATTTTCTCTGAATCATGATCCATATGGAGGTAAGATCTCACAAGAAACAAATCATAGGACCCAAAGAATCCCACTCACTAAGCGTTCAAATCAAACAGCATATACATGCACTCGGCCTAAGCATGCCATCACATTCCCAAGCTTTCACTCCCAAAAGTCTCTAGTCTACTAACTGATTTCTTTCATATCATTCTTAGTCATTCATGCTTCATGCAAACCCATAATAAATATTTGCTATCTTCATTCTACATGATTTTCACAAACTCATACATATCTTTATCACACAACGATGCAATGCATATGCTCTAATAGAAAGAAAATAGAACTCAAATCGGAAACATTTCACCTGATCATTTGCTCCATCTTCATTGTTGATTGATCCAGCTTTTCTTCATCTTCATGATCCATCATTCTTCATTAGGATCAACCTCAGTGTCGTCAGCATCCTCCAACATCAACATCGGTTCATCATCATCATAATCACTCAAAATCAATCATTAGTCATTATCATCCATTATCAATCATCACTCATCATCATCATCCATCCATCATCAATCATCAATCATCAATCACTAATCATTCATCAATCATCAATCATCATATATTAATTATTCATTAATCATTATCCATCAATCATCGTCATTCACTAATCATATCAATTATCATCATTCACTAATCATCAATCATCATCAATCATCATCAATCATCATAAACCAATCACTAATCATCTTCGTAATCATCATAAACTTCATTATGCATTATCATGAATCATCATCATGCATTTTCATCAACCACCATTATGTATTATCATTAATCTTTATCATTCAATGGCTCTTGATCATTCTAACACGTTTTCATCATGATTCTACTTCAATCATCATTCAGGATTTGCGAATATATCTTGAAAAGTTAGGTTTTTACTTCTCTTGTTCTTTTTTAAGGACTTAGAAGGTTTCAAAGTTGTCTTTACATTCCCCTCAATTTGCGCAATAATCTCATCAAGCAACTGTTTTTCTGCTTTGTTTACTTGTTTATATCTTCTTGAGTCTCTTCCTTACTCTTTTCTAGTTCAATCTGTTTATCAAAGTTTACTTGGGATTGCAACTTCATAAATTTCTCTTGATCAAATAGATTGTCATTAGTTAAAATATTCTGATCAAATGAAACATATACATCTTTATCTTTTTTTAATTTCTCTCTAATTTCCCTATGAGACTCTCTATTATCGATTTCCATTTTTTCTCTTAATATCTGCTCAATATTTTGTTTCTCAACCTTTATGTGTCTACTTCTGGTTTCTTCAATAGGTTTCTCTTGACTCTCAATAGCTAGTACACGAAAGTCGCAGGGTCGGTGTGCAGACAAAGCTCAATGATACAATGCTGAAGTCGTCCAATAAAATCTCAATGATACAAAGATCCCCGCTACATTGTGGGTCGGTAATACAGAAATTTGCTACAGTGCGGAACAGGTGAATACAAATATATGGCGCCGCTACAGTGTGGATCGGCCAAAAACAAGGTAGACCTCTCGCTAGAGTGCGAGAAGGTGCCCACGGGACTCGGTAGTCTTCTCAAAATATTTCTTCTCTTCGGTCTTGTCGAAGCTTTTCTTCCTTTTACTTCGGTCCTTTGTTTTCTTCAAGTATCCTAAGGAATAGCTTCTCTTCTCTTTACTTCAATAGTCCATAGAAACCTGGAGAGTAGATGCACAAGGAAGATCCACGAGGGCGTACTCTTTACTTGGGTCTTCAGACTCTTCAACTATACTTCATATAATCCGCAATAACCTCATATAATATGTCCAAGAATCAACTGCAACCTGGAGAAGTGTTCCACAAGAGATCCACGAGGTATATACTTTTCTTCAGTCTTTAATCACTTTCTTCACTTCATATAATCTCCAAAATCATCAACCTAGAGGGAAGTTCCACAAGCAAGATCCACGAGGTAGGGTTAAAAAAAATCATTAGTACATTTGAAAATTAAAACAGTCATGAAAACAATGCCTCTATAAATATGACAAATCAAGTACATAATCTCAATGCCAACGTTCATCTTGATTTTTTTGCAACTATGGCATCACTATAGTTATTCATTTTATATGTGGCTTATTGTTATAAAATATGGGTTGAAATTGGAAAACCAAAGGTACATGATGACGACATATATAAATTTGTTTACTTGCAAAAGGTCTTATCGAATAATACACTAAGAATCCATTTATATGTGTTGGTATTTGGCTTAATCCTACGAAAAAATTATTCAAAAGCTTTATTTATTTTGGTTCAATTTAACATATCGCCATGAGCATACATTGTTTAACTCAAATAGCTTGTTTTCAAATCCTTCTCTCTTGATAAGGGTTTCATAATGGAATACATATTTCAATTTTGTGTTTTGGCCTTGAGTGGCGTGGCAAGTTTCTCTAAAACTATCCGTTCCTTAACTGTAAGAGACTCACTCCGATCTTTTGCTTCACAATATATAATGATTATATGTTACAAATTTAATTGGAAAAATTATTGAAATGGATAAAACTCTATAGTAATCTCTTCATCTCGGTTTATCAATCAACAACGTCATGACTCCTCCAACTACACGCATCTCACTGATTTTACCGTTGGCAACTTTGCTTTAATGTTCCATGGATATCCTCCTATATTCTCTCTCAGAACTTGGAGAGCGCGGTGTCAGCAAGTCTATCTCTCTCTCTCTTCCGCACTCAGCGTCGCCACAGTATCATCTATCTCTCTTTCTCTCTTCAGCTTGCGTGCATCAAAACAGCAATGAATTTCTCTCTCTCTATCTCCACTATTCTACGCGCGCAAGCTCCATCCATGAATGTCTCTCTCTGTCCGTCAGAGCGTTGCCAGCTGCAACACTCACACTCTCTCTCTCTCTCATATGCCTTCTCTTCCCTTTCTCTCTCTGCTTAGCACAGCACCGACTCCTCCATCTGTACACGTGCAACTTAGCAGTCAGACTCCGTTTCTCTCTCCGTCCGATGGTCAGCAGCACCGTCTGGAATCTCTCCCTTCTGCCCACAAACACTGAAGCAGCCACCTAATCTTTCTCTCTAGCACCGGTGAGCCGTCGATGCCGCATCTCTGTGTCCCTCCTTCTCGTGCAACCACGACAGTCAGCCGCCAATTATGGGCTTCTTTGCTCTCTGTGTTTTTTCCTCCGCGTCCACGCGCCCTCTCTGCTCATATCTCTCTCTCTCTCTCTCTTTTCTCCCTTCCGATACTTCCTACGACGTCGCCTGATGTCGTATCTCTCTCTGTCTCTGTCTCTCTCTCTCTTCAGAATCACTCTCCTTCCGTCTGTTGCGCGATCGGATCTGCAGTAGAATCGCTCTCTCTCCACTACAGGTCAGATAGTACCACTTCTGCGTATCCCTCTCTCCGACACGTTAGCAGCAGTAGCTTCCTTGTACATATCTTTCTGTATAGCTGCACCGCCACCGACTCCAACCACCTCTCTCTCTACAGGAGATGATGGTCTTCCCTCGGAGTACAGACTAATATGCTCACCATTCAAAACCTCAAAACCATCATCAAACGTTGTAGAATTATCCTCAGGAGCTAAAGGATGGCCAACTATAATCATGATTGCATCACAAGGTTTTGTTATCCTCAAGCATCATCTACATCGGCTACTCTTTCTCTCAGACCTAAAGTAAAGCATGAATGTGAATAAGGGACGAGTAAGAAATTTACCTGGAGAAGTGTTCCACAAGAGATCCATGAGGTGAAACATATAGGGCTTGAACTCCTATTTATAGGTTTCCCCGTCCCCTTGGGACTATTCTCTAGAAGTTTCTAACCTCCTTACTCAACTTTCCAATTCTAGAATCCTCTTGCACTAATAATTTACTATTCTGGGAAAATCACACTCCTTATTTCTATTTTTGATTTTTCTCCTTTTTATTTTTTTAAAACTAAAGTTTGATTTCACACTGTATATTCATAATTTAATAATTCTTAAGGGTTTGACCTAGGGTAAACGCCAATTTTAATGGTCCAACCTAGGGTTTTTGATCGAGGAAGTTAGGGTTTTGCCCACAATTAACTCAAGCACGCTAATTCAAGGGTTTATTTATAATTTTGGCCAGAACTCCAAGGGTTTCTAAGGGTTCAAGTTCATTTTTCATGGGGTAAACTCACGTTTTCAGGGGTTTTCAAAGGCCAAACCTAGGGATTTATGGGTCTAAAATTAGCGCCATGGCTATTTACAAATGCACAGACTCAATCTACAAGGACCACATCGTTTCACATCTCACAATCAATCAAATCAGCCAAAACATACACAATTTATACTACTTTCTCAGTCAAAACACCACACAAAACTCATAAAATCAATCGACTTTGAAAAAGATCAGGCACACTTCCCTGTGGGATTTCATCTCGACATTCACCCACACTAAACTTGCACATCGTCCCGATTGGCCAACCTGCAAGATCTAACAGAAGCGTATCAGGGTTCTTTTAAAACACTTTTTACATTTTAATAACTTTCTTTTCAAAAATCAAAGCGTGATCTCATGCAGTACATGCAATTTTTATAAAGATTAGTATAAATTTTAGAAAATTATGCAGATTCAAGCTTTACAAATATCATATTATGTTTCTGCATCTGTAATCTGACAATTAATCACATGAATAAACTGTTGGCTTTCTAGATCTTCTGTTTGCTTAACTGGTTCAGATCCAGCAGCTCATTCTAAGTACTAGCCCTACATATGTTTCTACTAACTCAGTTTATATAATATACCTCGATTCCCACTATTTATCTCCAACTGTCCAACTCTCCATTAGATCTCTTTCTTTTTCTTTTTCTTTTTCATTTTTCTTTTTGTCTTTCTTTTTCTTTTTCACTTCTTCTCAGCTCAGCACTTTTCTCTTTACTTTTATTTTCACAAATTGACCTATGTCGAAATTGGGTGCGACTCATGGAGGTGTCCACCCGCCCAAATTTGTCCCACTTGTCTGCCGACCCGACATAGCACACAACATACATAATATCAGCCCTACATGAAATCGACGTCAACTCGTGGCTCTGACCACCCGGCCAGAGTGACTCCACCCACCTACTGATCCATGCAGGCGCATGACAACAGATAGGTCAGGCCTATGATGAAACTAGTTATGGCTCGTGGCCTTGATCACCCGACCAAGGTGGTTCCACCTGCCTACTAGCCCATCATAGCACACTAACAACATGCACACACATATAGGCTAGCTTCGAGTATGAATTTTTCTCTGAATCATGATCCATATGGAGGTAAGATCTCACAACAAACAAATAGTAGGACCCAAAGAATCCCACTCACTAAGCGTTCAAATCAAACAGCATATACATGCACTCGGTCTAAGCATGCCATCACATTCCCAAGCATTCACTCCCAAAAGTCGCTAGTCTGCTAACTGATTTCATTCATATCATTCCTAGTCATTCATGCTTCATGCAAACCCATAATAAATATTTGCTATCTTCATTCTACATGATTTTCACAAACTCATACATATCTTTATCACACAACGATGCAATGCATATGCTCTAATAGAAAGAAAATAGAACTCAAATCGGAAACATTTCACTTGATCATTTGCTCCATCTTCATTGTTGATTGATCCAGCTTTTCTTCATCTTCATGATCCATTATTCTTCATTAGGATCAACCTCAGTGTCGTCAGCATCCTCCAACATCAACATCGGTTCATCATCATCATAATCACTCAATATCAATCATTAGTCATTATCATCCATTATCAATCATCACTCATCATCATCATCCATCCATCATCAATCATCAATCATCAATCACTAATCATTTATCAATCATCAATCATCATATATCAATCATTCATTAATCATTATCCATCAATCATCGTCATTCACTAATCATATCAATTATCATCATTCACTAATCATCAATCATCATCAATCATCATAAACCAATCACTAATCATCTTCATCATCATCATAAACTTCATCATGCATTATCATGAATCATCATCATGCATTTTCATCAATCACCATTATGTATTATCATTAATCTTTATCATTCAATGGCTCTTGATCATTCTAACACGTTTTCATCATGATTCTACTTCAATCATCATTCAAGATTTGCGAATATATCTTGAAAAGTTAGGTTTTTACTTCTCTTGTTCTTTTTTAAGGACTTAGAAGGTTTCAAAGTTGTCTTTACATTCCCCTCAATTTGCACAAAGTTGTCTTGAGTCTCTTCCTTACTCTTTTCTAGTTTCATCTTACATCTGATGGATTATTCTCACATGATAATGATCTATTCCTTTTTTTCTCTCATATATACTTCATCTCTCATCTATATCACGACCATATACAAGTGTATATATACATTTGAGTATGTATTCTTCATTACTTCAAGTATTTGTGAAGTATTTACAAAGCTAATGTACATGTGTATATAGACCATCTCTTTCTGAACCTCTACTTCACTTCATGTTCTTAGACTTCAATCTTTTATTCAAGTATTCACTCCTAAGCTTCATATAATCATCAATTGTTGATTGTATTGCTCCAACAGCTCCCCCTCAATCATCAATTGTGATTACCTGCATTTTCTTTATCCCTGCCATATCTTTAAATTTTTGCAACTTGGGTCCATCCAAATTCTTTGTCAACATATCTTCAAGTTGATCCTTTGTAGGATTATGCATGATTTCTATTTCTTTATCAACAACCTTCTCTCTCAGAAAATGATATTGGATCTCAATATATTTGGTCCTGTCATGAAACACAGGGTTAGCTGCCAAATACAAAGAATTCATGTTGTCTCCACAAATGATAGGAGTACTCTAAATAACATTAAAACTCTTCATAAGAGTCTTTGGCCATATAACTTCCTTTGCAGCTTCTACCATACCTTTGTACTTTGCTTTTGTGGATGATAAAGCAACTGTATGTTGCTTCTTAGAACACCATGAAATTAACTTATCTCCCACATAACACAAATACCCATGTGTTGATCTTGTATCATCAGAGTTACCTGCCCAATCTGCATCACTATATATCTTGATCCTTGTATTTGAAGTAAACCCATAGTACAAACCTTCTTTAAGTGTGCCCTTGATATACCTAAGCACCCTTTGACCTGCAATCCAATGTTCCTTTCTAGGGCAATGCATGAACTGAGATGAAACTTCAACTGCATATGATGGGTCAGGCCTTGTTAATGTAGCATAAATCAAGTTACCCACCAAACTCTGATAAAGCTTCATGTCTTTGAATTCTTCTCCTCCATATCTACTCAATTTGTGATTCACCTCCATTGGAGTTGGTGATATCCTGCAATCTTCCATTTTAAATTTGGTTAGCAAATTGTTCAAATATCTTTCTTGAGTTACACATACTCCATGTTGAGTATATGAAATCTCCATGCCCAAGAAATATGACAACTTTCCTAAGTCACTGATCTTGAATTCTTTCTCCATTTGTCTTTTAAGCTTCTGAATGCCTTTGTCATCTATACCTATAAGAATTATGTCATCAACATAAATACAAACATATATAAATCCATCTTCACTTGCTTTGACTAGCAAGCTACTATCCGCCTTTGATGCTTAGAAACCAAGTTCATTCAAGAACTTTACAAGCCTGTAATTCCATGCCCTTGGGGCCTGCTTCAAGCCATACAAAGATCTCTTGAGCTTACATGCATGATCTGGATAAACTTGATCTTTAAAACCATCTATTTGTTCCATGTAAACTTCATATGAAATGTAACCATTCAAAAATGCATTCTTCACATCTAATTGAGATAACTTCCAACCTCTACAAGTAGCAATAGCTATGAGAGTCCTTATGGTTGTCATCTTTGCAACAGGACTATAAGTTTCATCATAGTCCACACCATATGTCTGTGCATATCCTTTTACAACAAGCCTGGCTTTGTACCTAGACACACTTCCATCTGCAAATCTTTTTGTTTTGTAAACCCACTTACATCCAATTACCTTCTGATTGATTGGTTTATGTACCAATTCCCAAGTCTCGTTCTCAATAAGTGCATCATACTCTTCCTTCATAGCTCTTTCCCAATTCTCCTTTCCTTTGGCTTCATCATATATAGATGGGTCTTCATCTGCTTTTATCATATAAGCATAATCTTTAGTAGTCAAGAATGAAGTATCATAGCTATACCTTGTGGGTTTCCATTTGTGCCTTGATGATCTTCTCAGTTCTCCACTTCTTGAAGTTTCTGGTTCATCACAATCTGGATCAAATCTTGGCATCTCTTCAACTTCAACTAGTGCTTCATTATTCTCCTCTTCGTCAAATATTTGAACCTTTGATTTACCTTTCTTTTGATTCAATGTTTCTTCAAGACCTGCATAAGTATTATTTGTACCTGAGTACCAAGTACTTTTCTCATCAAATGTGACATCCTTTGATACAAGAAATTGCTTTGTGGATGGACTCCACAACCTGTATCCCATTCGATTATCATCGTAACCAATGAACACATATTTTTCAGCCTTTGATTCCAACTTATGTCTTAATTGAGAAGGAACATAAGCATAGGCTAAGCAACCAAATACTTTGCAATGATCTAATGTAGGTCTCTTACCCCACCAAGCTTCATATGGTGTCATACCCTGCAAAGCTTTACATGGTAGCCTATTGAACAAATATGTGGCTGTATTTACAACCCTTGCCCACAAATAATTTGGGCAATTCTTTTCTTTCATCATTGATCTTGCAAACTCAACAAGAGTTCTATTTATCCTTTCTGCTACACCATTTTGTTGAGGAGAGTACGTGCAAGTAACCTCTCTCTTTATACCTACATTCCATAAATAATCACTGGATTCATTTGAGAAATACTCTCCTCCTCCATCTGATCTTAATCTCTTCAATTTTTGTCTTGTAACTCTTTCTACATATGCATGATAGTGTTTGAATGTATTAAACACTTCTGACTTGTCTTTGATCACATAAATAGTGATCCACCTGGTAGCATCATCAACATATATGACATAATATCTTGAACAATTTATGCTAAAGTCCTTCGAAGGACCCCACACATCTGTATGTACTAATTCAAGTCTTTCTGAACACATGAAACCATGCCTATTATATGATTGCTTATGAGCCTTACCTAATTAACATGCTTCACATCTGTATGTCATGTGTTGGCCCGCAACATTAGGTAATCCAAGTACTGAACCATTATTAATCATCTCTTTGATACCTCTTTCATTGAAGTGTCCAAGTCTTTTGTGCCAAAGATCCAATTCAGACACCTTTTGCTCTCCATATGTAAACATGGCATGTCCAACATTACCTTGTACCCTCAATGTGAAGAGCCTTCCTTCTTTCTTTCCTGTAACAATTTGCTTATACCCTTGGCTAGGGTCTTCAACATAAACTCCATCATTAGTGAACCTACCTCATATCCTTTTTCCACAATTTGTCCTACACTAATCAAATTCTTTGGAATTGTAGGAACATACAAAACCTAACTCAAGAGAGTACTTCCATCTTTGGCTTTAACTGATCCAATTGACTTCACCTTGTGCTTTGTATTGTCACCTGTTTGAATTGTATGATTGATTGCCTTACCAAATCAGTCATCAAAGCAATGTTTCCACTCAGGTGATTGCTACACCCTGAGTCAATATAGAATACTCCTAATTCTTCATTTGAAGCTTCACATGTTGCATTCATAATAGGAGTTGAATCTTCTTTCTGATCTGATGCATAATTGTAGTAGGTATTATTGTAAGATTGGTTTGGAAGTTTCTTCCTCCATTTCTTCCAAAAAACTCCTACCACCTCTACCTCTGAAATTTCCTCTCTGATTTCTTCCACCTCTTCCTCTTTGGTTAAAATTCTGGTTAAAGTTACCATTGCTTTGATTATTATGCCAACATTCATGAGATAGATGATTGGTCTTACCACATATCCAACAAGCTCTGACATTATCTTTGTTATTTCTGCCTCTTCCTCTACTTCTACCACTTCCTCTTCCTCTTAGGAAGTTTGCTTGACTTGGAATACCTTCATCTTCAACTGATTGTTGCTTTCCTTTGATAGCTTTCTTCTTGTCTTTAGAATACATTGCATATCTTCACCTGTACTAACAAATCTTAGAAATTATGAGGAAGGAATGTACCTTAGCTTTGAAGTTTACTCCTTTTGATTCTTTTGATTGCTCTCGTGTGTCTCCCTTTAGCTTTTCCTTCACACTTTGTCCTTTTGAATCTTCAAATATTGAATTTTGTATATCTGCAGCAGTTGGGGTCTTCCTTTTCTTCAATTCTGATTATTCTTACTCTGATACCACTAATGGAGAGTGTTAATCTCCAAAAGACAAGCTATCCTTGATGTTAGAGCACCTCTATATCAAGAACAACTCAAAACCTCAACTAATTTTGGAAGAACAAGGCCAAATTATCAAGACTTTAGCTAACTGTGAAGAAAGTCATTACACAGAAAAGTCTATTGCACTTAATTCATTCATTGACTGACCAAATGTGTAAATTTTCTAATGAAACTTTGTATGAGGTGCTCTCTAAAGATTTCACACCTTCTCCAAGTCAAGACATCTCAAAATATTCAGTAGATCTTGAGATATGATCCAAACAATCTACCTATGTTTGAAATTGTACTTCTGTATAGTCGAATTTGACACCTGCAATTTCGAATGCATGGTTCTCCCAAACTAGATCCCATTTATTCAAATTCTTTTAGCCACAGACAGCTTACCTTCCAATTTAGATTTTGACTCCTCATTTATGTAAAACTTTACACTATGCACTGAGATCTGATCAATTCTTTGATCATCAAGATTGCACCTGTTTCAGAAGACACTTATCACTTATTCACATACAAATGTTCCTATTCAAAATTCTCTCAGCCTGATTACAATTAGGCTCTCAAATCATAACCATAGATGCATTGACTACGGACTTAGACATCTACAAAAGAATTCTTGAAATGATCAAACATGGAAAGAGGAATGGAGAAAAGATCGACGTGCAATTCTCAGAAAACTTCTTCTATTCAACTCATCTTACATCTGATGGATTATTCTCACATAACTCATGATCTATTCCTTTTTTTTCTCTCATCTATACTTCATCTCTCATCTATATCATGACCATATACAAGTGTATATATACATATGAGTATGGATTCGTCATTACTTCAAGTACTTGTGAAGTATTTAAAAAGCTAATGTACATGTGTATATAGACCATCTCTTTCTAAAGCTCTACTTCACTTCATGTTCTTAGACTTCAATCTTTTCTTCAAGTCTTCACTCCTAAGCTTCATATAATCATCAATTGTTGATTGTCTTGCTCCAACAGTTCTAGCATAAAAGTAAGCTTCATATAATCATCAATTGTTGATTGTCTTGCTCCAACACTTCCAACATAAAAGTCTTTTACTTCATGACTATGGTCAAGAGACTAGTTCAAATGCTGAAAAAGTGGCCTAAAACACATGAATTCGATGCCTGCCATCAAATTCTTGCTGCAAGTCAATGCTAGGCATCAAATTTTCATTACAGGGACAATGTTTTTACTTAAACATGCAAGATTTGTAGTTTTGGCAGCTCATATAGGGTCATCTTGTGAAGGCCATAACTTGATGTGTAGTGCTCAATTTCTTGCAAATAATAGGTTGTTGGAAAGATCTTCTCTTCTATTTTGATATATCAAAAGATCTTGGAGAAATAGTATCTATAATTAGAGAAATAAGCAAAAGAGTGAAGGTATGTCATTTTGAGTGACTAGAAATTTCTGAAGAAGCAAAGTTCTTAGTTTAAGCAATCATTTCTCAAATTTCGGAGAAGCTTTGAGTTAATGGTGACGATAGAGGTGTTCTAGTGTCACATTAATTCATTTGTTGTGATGTTTCACACATCAACAATTGGTATCATAGCAAAAAGGTTCTAAAGAGCAGAAGGTACAAGAAGCTTTGGAAAGTTTTCATTAAAGTTTGAAAGTGGAAGCATTCAAAGAAACAAGGCATCAAAAGGTTACTTCAAAAGTATAATCGTACACAAAGAACTCCAAAAGGTATTATTCTTTAGCCTTTAAACTCACAGGTTGAAGGAGAAGCAAAGAATTATGGTAGATCATATCTCCATTGACAAACTGGACAAAGATAATTATCCTGCATGGGTAATGAGAATGGAAGCCTTACTTATGAGTAAGGATCTCATGGTGTACATAACAGGTGAATAAAAGAATCTAGTATTTGAAGATGAAAGCTGACCAAAGAAAGAGGAACTAGATGCTTTAAAGCATTGGCAGAAGAAGGATGCAAGTGTGAAGCCTTACATCTACAATACAATCGCAGATCATTTGCTACCACACATCAAAGGATTGGAATTAGATAAAGGTATATGGAATGCACTGGAATATCATTTCCAAAGTAATACCAAAGCAAGGAAAGCAAGTCTATGGTCAGAGTTTACTACAATCAAGAAGAAGCCAAGTCAAAGTATTAGTGATTATGTCAATAAGATGAAGAATCTAGCAGATAGTCTTGGATCCATAAATGAAGATGTTAAAGATCACAGATTGATTGCACAATTGCTTGCAAGTTTGAGAGGAGATGAAAGGTGGAAACCTTTTGTCTTGTCAAAAAAACTTTCTTTGAATCATGTTGTTCCATATTTGAATCAATTGCTTGGTTTGATGCTCACATTTGACCAGGAATTGAAGGCAGATTGAGATAAAGGACAAAATTCTGCAATGTACATGAAGAACAAGAAGAAAGGAGATAAAGGTAAAACAAAGGATGAAGAGGAATTGAGTTCTCAAGTTTATTATGCAAGAGGTAGAGGCACTGGCAGAGGAAGAGCAAGAGCTTTTGGAAGAGGAAGAGGTAATCAGAATAACAACAAGAAGGCTTGCTAGATATGTGGATTGAGAAATCATTTGGCTCATGACTGTTGGCACAATCAGCAAGGATCAAATCAAAATCAGAATAACAATAGCAAAGGCAAACATGGAAGATATCAAAGTAATTTTCAAAGAGGTAGACAAAGTCAAAGAGGAGGCTATGATAGAGGTGGAGGAAGAATTTGGGGACAAAATCAATCCTACAACACCACCTACTACAATTATGCAAATGACACACAAAATCAAAGTCATGTATCATTTATGATGAATTCAATCAGCACATCAGATAAAGAAGATCTAAAGGTATTTTACATTGACTCTGGATGTTCTAATCATTTGTCAGGAAACATAGAATTGATGTCAAAATCGGAAAAAGGCATTTCTAGTCATATAGTTCAAATTGGTGATACTACAAGACATAGTGTACATCCAATTGGAAAAGTGAAATGCAAGAATGGAGCAGATTTGCTAACCAATGTTTTATGTTCCCACAATACCTAAAAACTTGATTAGTGTGGGATAGATAGTTGAAAAAAGGTTTTCAAGTCAGGTTTACAAATGAAGGAGTATTTGTTGAAGATCTAGAGAATGGATATAATCAGATTGTCTATGGTAAGAAAGAAGGTAGACTCTTTACTTTTTAAGAGTCCAAGGGAACATTGGTCAAGCTTTGCTCACACATGGTGAAGGAGTGATTACAAAACTAAATCTCTGGCATAAGAAATTAGGTCATTTCAATGAAAGAGGAATTAAAGCTATGGTTGCAAATCAATCTGTATTAGGCCTACCAAATGTGTAGAGTCAACATATGATTTATAAATGTGAAGCATGTCAGATGGGAAAAGCACATAGGTTACCATTTCAGAAGAAAGGATTCAAACATGATGGAGTACTAGAGCTCATTCATACAAATGTATGGGGACCAACAAAAGAAGGATCTATCAGTGGCTCAAGGTATTATGTTCTTTTTATTGATGATGCTACAAGATGGATAACTCTGTATGTTTTGAAGGAAAGATCAAAAGTCTTTGGAGCTTTCAAGCATTTTCATGCATATGCAGAGAGAGTCACAGGTCAAAAGCTTAAGAGACGGAGGTCTGATGGAGGGGGAGAATACTTCTCCCAAGAGTTCAATGATTATCTTTGGAATGCAAGTATTAAGAGAGAAATAACATGTAGCTATACACCACAACAAAATGGTGTAGCAGAAAGAAGAAACAGGATTTTGCTTGATTTTGCTAGAGCTATGCTAAAGGAGAAGAATTGTCCAAATTATCTTTGGGCTAAGGCTATAAATACAACTACATATCTTGTGAATAGATTACCATGTATAACTCTAAATGGAATGACTCCATATGAAGCTTGGTGGGGTAAGAAACCAACACTAGATCATTGTAAAGTGTTTGGATCAATTGGATATGCTTATGTGCCATCACAACTTAGACATAAATTTGAACCAAAGGCAGAAAAATATGTGTTCATTGGTTATGATGAAAAGCAGATGGGTTACAGGTTATGGAATCCTCTAACCAAACAATTTCTTGTTTCTAGAGATGTTGCATTTGATGAACAAAAAAGTTGGTATGCATATCAAAGTCATATAGTTGAAGAATTTGAAGAAGAGGTAAGAAGATGCAAGCAAACACATCGAGAAGTGGATTAACAAGAAGAAATGAGGAAGATCCTATATTTGATGAAGAGGTGTATCCAGACACATATGAAGAATGTGAACCAAGGAGGTCAAGTAGGACAAGAAGGCAAGCAGAAAGGTATTCTTATGATACTTCTTACATAACTCAGAAGAACTATGCATATATGGTCAAAGATGATGAAGAACCTCAGAACTATGATGAAGCAAAAGGTAAGAAGCAATCGGAAGAAGAAATGAAGGAAGAATTCAATGCACTAGAGGAGAACAAGACATGGGAACTTGTTCCTAAACCAAATGGTAAGAAGGTAAGTAGAAATAAATGGGTTTATAAAGTGAAGAAGCTTGCAGATGGAAGTATAGCCATATACAAAGCTAGACTGGTGGTGAAAAGCTATGCCCAAACCTATGGCATAGATTATGATGAGACATTTAGTCTTGTAGCTAAGATGTCAACTATAAGGACAATCATTGCTATTGCAGCTTCAAAAGGATGGACTCTAAGTCAACTAGATATAAAGAATGCATTTTTGAATGGATACATATCAGATGAGGTATACATGGAACAACCTCAAGGGTTTATAGATTCCAAGTATCCAAATTTTATTTGTAGATTGAGAAGAGCACTCTATGGATTGAAGAAAGCTCCAAGAGCATGGAACTATAGACTAGTGAAGTATCTCAATGATCTTGGATATCAAAGTTCAAAAGCAGATCCAGGTCTACTCATCAAAAGAACATATGAAGGTACAATCTACATTTGTATTTATGTAGATGACATTATAATCATAGGTACTTCAGATGAAGGAATCAAGGAGGTAAAGAGATTACTTGAGAAAGAGTTCAAGATCAGTGATCTAGGAAAGTTATTATACTTTCTTGGTATGGAAGTCACTTATACAGTTCATGGCATATATGTATCACAAGAAAGGTATCTTTTGAACCTGTTGAAGAAGTTTGGTATGGAAAATTGCAGAGAAGCTTCAACTCCACTTGAAGTTAATCACAAGCTCAATAAATATGATGGTGCAAAATACAAAGATATGAGGAAGTATCAATCGCTTGTGGGTAGTTTGATTTATGCTACACTAACAAGACTTGATCTTGGTTATGCAGTGGGAGTTTTGTAACAGTTCATGAATTGTCCAAAGGATCCACATTGGATTGCATATCAAAGAGTTCTCAGATATATCAAAGGTGTTGGGTGTGTGTAGAAGTGCAAGAGACACACGAGAAGCACACACAAAGAGCACAAACGCAGTAAGACACACGGAGAAGACAATGGCTGGAATAGATCTCTCTATTGATGATGAACTGAACTGAACTAAGAGCTGAATAATATCCCTAAGTACAAAGTACCACCACATATGAGAGTATCAAGTATGTGGTAACATGGAGAAAAATACCTCTAGCCAGCACTAGAGTAAAAAGTGCCCATGTATAGGGAAAAGGTTCACATCAAAGCTACTCGAGGAACACATAAGTGTAACAGATCCCCCTCGAACGAATGATGTGAACACATACAGGGAGTGATAGATCAGCCCCCACAAGTTAATAAGCCTAAATCTTTGCGAAAAGCTTCAAACTTTTCCCGTGGAAGAGCTTTGGTGAATATGTCTGCCACATTATCTTGTGTAGGCACATATACCAAATCAATATCTCCTGCATGAAGGCGCTCTCTCACATAGTGGTAATGCACCTCAATATGTTTGGTTCTTGCATGAAACACTGGGTTTCATGCAAGAGCCAAAGCACTCTGACTATCAGTGAGAATATGCATAGCAACATCAATCTCCATGCAAAGATCCATCAATAGGCATCTCAGCCATATACACTCCACTGTAGCTGTGAAAACTGCCATGTACTCAGCTTCACAACTCGATGTCGCCACTGTAGGTTGCTTCTTACTCGACCAAGATATGCATGAGTCTCCAAGGAAAAGGCAATTACCACTAGTGGACACACAAGTATCATAACAACCAGCCCAATCACTATTTGTAAAAGCATGCAAGCATGGATGAACATCTCTGCCATAAAAGAGACCTAAGCTCAAAGTGCCACATGTTTTACCACTTGACAATGCTTAGTGCCAAGGCTATGCATGAATCGACTCAACTGGGAAACTGCATACTGTATATCCGGCCTTGTGTTGCATGCATATATAAGACATCCCACAGCTTGCTGATAAAGAGAAGTGTCAAATGCATCACTGGAATCCTCAACTGAGAACCTGAATCCTGTCTCAACTAGTGTGGAAACTGGCTTGCAATCCTCAAAGTCAAAATGCTGAAGTAGTTTTTCAACATACTTTGCTTGATGCATAACAATTCCCCCCTCAATGGATACAAAATGGATGCCAAGATAGTAGCTCAAAAGACCAAGATAAGTGACATCAAAAGTATGCTGCAAATCAGCCATAAGAATGTCAAGTTTTGCATCACATGACCAAGCCAAGAGTATGTCATCGACATAAAGAACAAGCACTATAAGATCAGCCCCATTTTTGCGTACATAGAGTGTGCTTTCAATCGGACTACATGTGAAGCCAAGAGCAATCAAGTGCTTATGGATTTTGTCATACCATGCACGTGGAGCTTGCTTGAGACCATACAAGGCTTTATGCAAGCGACAAACCATATGCTCTTTCCCTTTCATAGCAAATCCAGGAGGTTGCTTCACATAAACCTCTTCTTGCAAATCAGCATTCAAGAAGGTTGTTTTTATATCCAACTGATGCACTTTCCAACCTCGATGGGCAGCCAATGCAACCACGGTACGAATGGTAGTCATGCGTGAAGTAGGTGCAAAGATTTCCTCATAATCAATGCCATATTGTTGCACATATCCTTTGGCAACCAATCTATCTTTGTAGCGATCAATTCTACCATCATATTTTCTCTTAATCTTATAAACCCACTTTGTACCAATGGCATTCTTTCCTTTCGGCAATTCACATAACTCCCAAGTACCATTCCTATGTATGGAATCCATTTCTGATTGCATAGCACTCATGCATTGTGGATCGTCACATGCATCTTCAAAAAAAAGTGGATCTTCATTACATGATGTAGCAATAAGAGAATAATCCACAAAATTACTTGATGCATGGTGAGAGCTTGATCTTGTTCTACCAAGAAAAGATGCACTCAATTTGTTGTCCTGCAAAGTTTGTTTCAGCCACTTTGGCATAGATTGTGCACTCTTGATAGACATGCGTTCATATGTAATACATCTTCAACATGTACATCATGCGTGGGCTGAATTTCATGCTCATTTTTAGCCATATTTTGACGCAAATATTCAGCCATTTCAGCCATGTTTGGCTGGAAGTTCTCTACATTTTCAGCCCTATTTGGCTGGAATTTTTTAGCCCTTTGAACCTCAATTGGCTGGTCTACATGGCCATAGTCAAGCGCACCATTTTGGAAAAAAGTCATGAGTGTATCAAACACATCTCGTGAGCTAACTGTTGGCTGTTTTTTGCATTCAAGTAGAGGGAAAACTGAATTTTCCGCAAATACCACATCTCAACTCACAATAATTGTGTTCGTCAATGGATGGTACAAACGATATCCCTTACTTTCAGCACTATAACCAACAAATATACATTTCTTTGCCTTGTCATCAAGTTTATGACGTTGTTGTGATGGCACAAGAGCATATGCCAAACAACCAAACACATGCATATAACCATAGGCTTATGACCATTCCAAGCCTCATAAGGAGTGATGACTCTCAATGCTTTTGTAGGGCAGCGATTCAACACATAATTTGCACACATGACCGCTTCCATCCAAAACTTATCAGGAAGATGCTTTCCTTTAACCATACATCGTGCCATTTCAAGAAGAGTTCTATTTTTTTGCTCAGCAACACCATTTTGTTGAGGTGTATATGGCACCATACATTGGTGTGAAATACCTCTTTCATGAAGAAAAGCATTAAACTCATGTGACATGTACTCACCACCACGATCCATGCATAGAGTCAAAAGCTTTTATGAAGAAAAATTTTTGGCCATAGCTAAAAATGCTTTGAAGCAAGAAAATGTAAGACAATAGTTACGCAATATAACACAGGAGCAATAGCAGAGAAGATAACAGATATAGGAGAATCTCAACAATTTTCTACTAGCAGCAAGTACAAAGATGATGGCGTTGTCCACCCGTGCGCTCTCAAGGTAGAGCTTAAATGGTGATCTAGACAACTCTAGATAGGGAGATACAAGGTAGAGGTATGCTGGCTCAACTCAATGTCTTAGGTAGTGCAGAAGTCATGTATATATAGGATCATGGGTGGCCTGCCATGGACGGCTATACATGGGCGGTAGGGCGTGGGCGGCCACCGCCCGCGTAATTGCCATACACGGCTTAGACTGGTTGAACCGACCTAACAAATATAAATGATTTCTGACTCCGACAGGGAATATTCCATGGAATATTCCCTTTACCGTCGCGCCGGGGGCGCTGCCCCCGGACCCCCACCAGGGGGCCCGCTGGCCCCCTGGGACCCCCCAGCCAGGGGGCCCGCTGGCCCCCTTGGACCCCCCAGCCGGGGCTGCTCACCGCTGCCCCGGACCCCACAATTGGGGACCCTCGTAACTCCCTTTCCTTATAATATCTTACATGGTCCAATATGACCTTCATCCAACATTCAAGTTGGGATTCCCATCAATTGGGTAATGCACGCTTGGCTTCTCCTCATAAAGGGGGCCTTACAAAATGTGCATACAATCATGAGGGGTAGACATTGATCATACTCTAACAGAAAATACCTCATTCTTTGCTTTCATAGGATACACCCATGTATGGCGAGTAGCATCATCAATGAAGGTAACAAAATATACATGCTTCCCAAAATATGGAGTCTTGACGGGACCACATACATCACTATGAACAAGCTGCAATTTTCTTGTAGTGTGTGTAAGACTATCTTTTGGAAAAGAAGCACGATGCATTTTTCCAAGAATGCAACCTTCACATGCATGCTTTTCAATAGACTCAAGTGTAGGCAAGCCAATAACCATGTCCTTCTTTTGCAAGTAAAGCAAATTATTGAAGTTTAAGTGACCAAAACGAGCATGTCAAAGCTCCATTTCAGCCATGGAAGATGTATCAGCAACCAAGGCATTCGAGGCAGCCCTCTTGTATGTATCCATGTGATACAAACCATTACATAATGTACCGGACATCACGATAACATCGTCATTGCTGAAATCATGAACCATAAACAAAGTGTACATGAAGTCCAGCTTTGGCAATCAATAGAACTGACATTAAATTCTTCTTGATACCGGGCACATACAATGCATTTTTCAAGAGAATCACACCTCCATCTATAGTCGTAAGCTCAATTTCTCCTACTCCAATGATAGGATAAGAGGCATTGTTTGCACACACCACATGTCCTCCTTTAGGTGCATCTTTCAAAGAGGCAAAAAACCTTTTGCATGATGTTATGTGCTTTGAAGCACCACTATCAAAGAACCAATCCGAATCCACCTCACTCATAACCATACATTTAGAATGCAAAGAAGCATCATAATGACATGTAACAACACATGCCCAAAAATCTTGAGCCATGTTAGCTTCATCATTCTTTGCATTTGCTGACTTTTTAGCAATAGACATGCCGGATTTCTTCTTCTTTTCATTGTGTTTAGCAAGCTTTCTACACTCATCAATAATATGACCAGCCTTCCAGCAATACTTGCATCTCTTCTTCTTTTGCAAATCACCATCATTAGAGGAATGAGTGGAAGAGGAAGCTTGAGGCTTTGGTTTTGATGAACCCGAAGCTAAACCATACTTGTTTTTCCCCTTTTGTGAGATATCAAGTGCTTGCGTTCCCTCAATCAAACCACTCCTATTCACCCTAGATTGCTCTTCTTGCAAAAGAAGAGACACAACTTCATCAAATGCATGCATATTAGGATTTCCGTTTGCAACCAAACGGAGTGTAGTAGCAAAGCTTTGAAAAGATTCCGGTAATCCTTTCAACAATGTAGAAATGAGTGATGCATTCAGATGATCTCATCTATGTTTACCAATTGCTCTTTCAAGTCCTTGATTCGTGTCACATACACATCCACCGACTCATTTTCAGCCATACATACATCCTCAAGTTGCTTCCTCAAGTATGCAACACGTGCTTCATTATGCATGGCATACTGGAACTATATGACGCTTCACTAAAAGCGCAATCAAAGCATGAGCTTCAGCATCTTTTCCATCCCATCCAAATTGCTCTTGTGTAGGTGGAGAAGGAGAAACCACTATACTCGAAGAAGAAACTCCATCTGTGATAGTAGACAGTGAAGTAGAAGAACTTGCAGGTCTTCTATCTACATCTGTCACTATGTTCCAAAGTTGTTTAGCGACAAGAACATGCTTCATCATGTAGGACCACATCGGATAGTTGGTCCCATCAAGCTTATCTTCAGCTTGAAGGATGCCAAACAAGTCATTGTTTCCCACCATTAAGGCCTATTCAGGAAAAATGGGAATTACACAGGATTTTGAGACAATTCTTTGTGTCCTAATGTTTTAGTTTTTGACTCATTCACACACCACAACATATTATCTCTTGATTGGAGTATATTAAACTGACACTTTAACATTAAGGATAATTTTATTATAAATGGGGTATCAAGGTTGGGCTCAAACGTAAGAAATTAACATAGTAAGTAATATAAATGGGACTTGAATAATT
>CM035415.1:62191020-62223520 GCA_020310875.1 Ceratopteris richardii
TCTGTGGTGGAAATAGCTGTACATTCTTGAAGACGAGATCTCCAAGAGATAGCACCTCCAGCAAAATGAAAGATGTACCCTGATGTAGACTTACGATTGTCTACACAACCAGCATAGTCAGAATCTGTGTAACCAATAATGGATGCTTTCCCTCTACCTAAGCATAGACACTTGTCCTTAGTGCCACTCAGATATCTCAAAATCATTTTGACCGCTTCCCAATGTTTCTTGCCAGGATTAGACATATATCTGCTCACAACTCCCACTGCAAATGCAATGTCTGGTCTCGTAGCTACCATAGCATACATGAGACTACCAACAGCAGACTGATAGGGAATTTTGGTCATGAATTCCTTTTCCTCATCTGATTTGGGGCAGTCATCCTTGCTCAATTTCACATATGTGGGTAAAGGTGTACTCAATGCCTTTCCACCCTGCATATTGAATCGATGAAGTACTTTGGATATGTACTCACTTTGAGACAAGTATATGCATCTTTTACTCCTATCACGAGTAATGCGCATGCCAAGAATATGTTTGGCATCCCCCAAATCCTTCATATCAAATGTCTGACTCAACTTCTTTTTGAGAATTGACAAATCATAAGAGGACTTCCCAGCAATCAACATATCATCGACGTAAAGTATCAAGCATATCAAGCTGCCATCAGAACATCTCTTTGTGTAGAGACAATGATCCTCATTGCTCCGAGAATAGCCTTGGGACTTCATAAAAGCATCAAACTTTTGGTACCATTGTCTAGGAGACTGTTTAAGTCCATACAAGCTCTTCTTGAGCTTACAAACTAGACTTTCCTTGCCAGGAACTACATAACCCTCTGGTTGTTCCATATAGATCTCATCTGTAAGATCTCCATGTAAGAAAGCTGTTTTCACATCCATTTGGACTAGCTCTAAGTCCTCCATTGCAACGAATCCAAGCAACATGCGCAAAGTAGTCATCTTGACCACTGGGGAGAAGATTTCCTCAAAATCAACACCATGTTGTTGCTTAAAACCCTTTGCAACAAGTCGTGCTTTATATTTTGGAGAAGCACTATCTGATGTGAATTTCAGCTTATATACCCATTTACATGGTAAAGCTTTCCTTCCCTTTGGCAAAGGTACTAAGTCCCAAGTACCATTCTTGTGAATAGAATCCAACTCACTCTTCATGGCACGCTCCCACTTGACATGATCCTCTGTCTGCATAGCCTCTTTGTAGCAAGAGGGCTCACCGGCATCTGTTAGCATAACAAAATCTAAACCTGGAACATATCTATCAGGTGGGTATGAGACACGTGCAGAACGTCTCAATGGTTGCTGAACAGGAACATGTGCAGACTGATCTGAATGGACATTCTCTTGAACATCCCTATGTGCAGCATTTTTATGCATGCTAACCGGAGGACTAGTATCCTCAAACACCACTCTTCTCACTTCAACCTCCTTAATCGGCTGTTTATGCATCTTAGACTCATTAAAAATGACATCACTACTTCTGATCACTGACCGTGTTTCAGGATCCCATAAGCGATATCCAAATTGTCCTTCTCGACCATATCCAAGAAAAATGCATTTCTTTGACTTATGGTCCAACTTTTGTCTAAGATTCTTGGGTATATGAACATATGCTTCACACCCAAAAACTCGAAGATGATCATAATATGGTGGTTTCCCTGTCCATAACTCTTGTGCCACTTTCAGACCTTTGGCAGTACTAGGTGAAAGGTTAATCACATGAACTGCAGTCAATACTGCTTCTGCCCAAAAACCTTGTGAGAGGTTTGCATGATGCAACATAGAGACTACTCTATCTTGAATAGTTCTATTCATCCTCTCAGCTACACCATTCTGTACTGGGGTATAAGGAGCTGTAAACTCTCTACGAATCCCTCTACACTGACAGAAAAGGCTGAATTCATGTGAGGTATACTCACCCCCATTATCTGAACGTAAAGCCTTAAGCTTAGTTCCTTTTTCAGTCTCAACTGAAGCAAGCCATTTTCTGAAAGTAGGGAATACATCATCCTTCGATTTGATAGGATATACCCAGACTTTTCTAGTAGCATCATCTATGAAAGTAACAAAGTAAAGAGAACCACCTAAGGACCTAGTGGGCATAGGACCACACACATCTGTATGAACAAGATCTAAAGGCTGAATTGAAGAGTCAATGTGCGTTTTATGCACATTTCTGGTTTGCTTTCCATATTGACAATGCTCACAAAATGAAAAATCAGAGAAAGATAACACAGGTAAGTAGCCAGAACGAGAAAGATTTTCCATTCCACTACGAGATATATGGCCCAAACGACCATGCCAAATACAAGCCATAGGCTGTTCAGTAACAGCTAACAAGTGTTCTTTCTGTGATACAAATAAAGGGTAAAGTGAGCCAACTTTCCTTCCTTTTGCAATAACCATATTGCCCTTTGATATACGAAAGGACTGAGCATAGAAGACCACCTTGTAACCAAGGTCATCAAGTTGACCAACTGACATCAAACTGCGTGATAACTGAGGTACATGGCGTACATTATGCATAGTAAATTTTGAACCGTCAATGAACTGCACAACCACATCTCCAATCCCCACAACATCACACTGGTAAGAGTCACCAAGTCTCACGGTACCAAGAGACTTTGCTGCATAATTAGAGAACCATTCTCTATGTGGTGTCACATGGAAAGAAGCACCAGAATCTAGCAGCCAGGTGTGGGAAAGAGAATCAGCCATAAGTGCCTCAGATGGCACAGTACTATCAAGTGTCAACACATCAGCATCATCAGAAATAGCATTAATTTCTTCAATCTTCACAGTCGAAGTAGATGGTGTAGGTAACTGTTTAACATGCCCATCAACATTCTGTCCTTTACCTTTAGCATTCTTTAATGCATAACAGTCTTTCTTCATGTGTCCTTTCTTATGACAATAATGGCATTCAATATCCCTCTTCCTTGATTTACTTCTGCTCTTATTCCGTTGACCATTCTTTTCCTTGTTCTTGCTCCTGCCACGTTGTTGATTCTTTCCTTGGTAAGAATCACGAACATTATATGCATCTCCACTCTGAGTGCCAACCATAGATTTTCTACGAATCTCCTCACTCAAGAGTGCTCCACATATGTCATCATAGACGAGTTTACCACATGGTGCACTATTGCTAATAGCTGTGCAAAATGTATCCCATGATGATGGCAGGGTGCATAACAGCAATACTGCTTTCATTTCATTGTCCATATCCATTTTCTGAGCCTGTAACTGGGAGAATATGGCATCAAACTCATTTAGATGAGCAGCAACACTATCTGTGTCCTTCATACGAAGGTCGTATAATTTTCTCATCAGATATACTTTATTTGATGCCGTCTCTTTTTCATATGTATTGCATAACTTCTTCCAAAGCTCCTCTGCACTTTCACAGTCTAATACTGTAAAGTAAACATTATCTGCTAGGTGCAAGCGAATGGTAGACCTGGCCATTTCATCTAACTCATCCCAATCATCTTCATCCATGTCAGCAGGCTTCTTTGAAATCCCATTTACTGGCTTCCATTGCCTTCTCTGAATCAGCACATCTTTAATCTGATTCTTCCATAGAGCAAAGTTTGTGCCATCAAATTTTCGGATCTCAAAATGGTCTTTGCCCTGCAAGTTATAGCTCCTCCTCGGAACGCTAGCACTAGACCCTGATCCATTGGATGTGCCTGAGACCTCTGATGCCATGATCGTAGAGAACTGAATAGAATGATAATGGAGCTAGAAGAGTCCAAACACCAACAAATAAGTGTATCAAGGAGTAAATCGACCACTATATAGTTGACTAAACCAGAAATCTGGAAAAATTTTGCCAGAGTATCCTCTGCAAAATTAGCATATGAACAGTGTCAAAGTATCATAAAACTGCAAGTACTAACATGTCTACCTGCATAGTGAATCACTGACTCCACTGCATATAATCAGTTACCCAATAGAAGCCAACTAGGCTTATCGAGCACCTATGAACAACTATCATACATCTCCTATGGCGAGGCTGGGTAAGTCTTCCACCTGCATCACCGAAGAGACCCCGACATCTGGGTGTCTCCCAGTTAAGAAAACCTCACCACGACCCTCTTTATCAAACGTAAAAGGCTTTATGCAAAGAATGTAACCGCTATATCAATGCCCACATGGACGTACATAAGCGGTATCCACAGAAGCGTACATGGTGTGTATGTGCTCAATATATGCAGTAAAATGAAACTGAAAGGCTGAATACACAGCCCAAAAAACTAGCCAATAACACCTGCAAGTGTCTGTCAACTCTGATGTTTTAGGCTTTAAAAACCTGCATAAATTTGCAGCGACTGCTCCCACCAAAACTGAAAACCCCTCGAGAAACCTGTAGTTTTACGAGTGTGGCTGAAAATACAGCCCCAAAGGTTGATATTTATTGTCTGAGAAGTACAAGGAACACTCTTCTTGATGTTCTTGGACCTGTGTGAAGAGAACTACGTGCGAAAGTACTCCAAAATGGCTCCAAAAACACCCCAAAATTGCTTCAGAAATAGGCTTTAAAAGCAAAAATGAAGCTTTGAGGGACCAAAACTTGTTCAAGGTAATGCCAACCTTAGTCTTTCCCCTTCTTCAAACACCACAAGAGTGTAGCTTAGTGGCAAGAGATTGCCGCGGTTAAGCGAGCTCTGGGGGGAACAGTACTGGGATGGGTGACCTCCCGGGAAGTACCGGGAACCTCTATATTCCTTGATCGTTGAGGTCCTCCCTCGCGCGCAGCCAACGGCGCCAACGGTGACTTCGGTGACTCGGATGACAAGGTATGCCAAGGTCTATGCCTTGGTCGCCGCCTTAGTCGCCGCCTTAGTCGTAAGCCCTCTGTCTATTTTTTTGTATTTCTATCCGTCTGTCTATCTATCTATCTATCTATCTATCTATCTATCTATCTATCTATCTATCTATCTATCTATCTATCTATCTATCTATCTATCTATCTATCTATCTATCTATTTATCTACCTACCTACCTACCTACGTCTCTATCTATCTATCTATCTATCTATCTATCTATCTATCTATCTACCTACCTACCTACATTCTTGCCTATCTACATTTAGATAAGTAGCAACACTATCTGTGTCCTTCATGAAGGTCATACAAATTTCTGATTAACTACACTTTATTTGATGTCATTTCTTTTTTATATGTATTGCATAACTTCTTCCAAAGCTCCTCTACACTTTCAAATTCTCATAATGTAAAGTAAAAATTATCTACCATTTGCAATTGAATGATAGACGTGGCCATTTCATCCAACTCATCCCAATCATCTTCATCCATGTTAGTAGGCTTCTTTAAGATTCCATTTACGTGCTTCCAATGCCTCCTCTAAATCAACACTTCTTTAATTTGAGTCTTCCATAAAGCAATGTTTGTGCCATTCAAGTTTTGGATCTCAAAATGGTCTTTGTCCTGCAAGTTATAGCTCCTCCTCATAACATTGGCACTAGACCCTAATCCATCAGATGTGCATGAGACCTCTAATGCCGTGATGATAAAGAAGTGAATGGAATGACAATGGAGCTAGAAGATTCCAACCACCACTAAAGCTCAAAAAAGGTATGACCAAGTGTTAGATTCTGGGAATAAATTCAACTGAGACTTCCTATAAAAATGCATTAATGAACTATAATGACTAACCAAAAGGATTATGTGACAATAAATATGCTCATAGCGATAAGTGTATCAAGAAGTAGATCGACCACTATATAGTTGACAAAACTAAAAGAATTGGAAAACATTTGGGAGAGTATCCTCTACAAAATGAGCATATGACCAATGTTAAGATCTCATAAAATTGCAACTATCGACATGTTAACCTACATAGTGAATCACTGACTCCTCTCCATATAATCAGTTACCTGAAAGAAGCCAACTAGGCTTATCAAGCACCTATGAACAACTATCATACATCTCCTATGGCAAGGCTGGATTAGCCTTCCACCTACATCATCGAAGAGAGCCAAACATCTAGGTGTCTCCTTGTTAAGAAAACCTCACCACAACCCTCTTTATCAAACATAAAAGGATTTATGCAAAAAACATAACCGCTATATCATTACCACATGGACATACATAAGCAGTATCCACAGAAGCATATGTAGTGTGTATGTGCTCAATATATGCAGTGAAATAGCATTGAAAGGCTGAATTCACATCCCAAACACTAGCCAACAACATCTGCAAGTGTTTGTCAACTTTGTTCTTTAGACTCAAAAGCCGAGATAAATTTTTAGTGGCTTCTATCGAAGAAGTACAAAAGAGCACTCTTCGTGATGTTCTTGAACCTGTGTAATGAGAACTATGTGCAAAAGTACCCCAATATGACTCCGAAAATCACCCCAAAAATGTTTCAAAATAGGCTTTGAAAGAAGAGAATGAAGCTTTATGGGACCAAAACATGTTCAAGGTAATGTTAAGTCTTTCCCCTTCTTCAAGCACCACAAGAGTGTAGCTTAATGGCAACAGAGCTTGTCAGCTAAGTGGGATCTGGGGGAACAAATTGGGATGGGTGATCTCTTGGGAAGTGTCGGGAACCTTCATCTTCAATGATCGTTGAGGTCCTCCCTCACATGCAACCAATGGTGGCAATGGTGACTTTGGTGACTCGGATGACAAGGTATGCCAAGGTTTATGCCTTGGTCACCACCTTAGTTGACCTTGCAGAAAGCCTCGGTGAGCGGGTGCTCACTTTGCTCACACAAAAAGAACACAGCTTTTGAGTCCGATATCTCTGATACCAGTGATGTATTTTGATGTTCTACAGAAATGTTCATTTACTATTAGGGAAGATGTGTAAAAGTGATTTGGATTCCTTCTGCTCATAACCACAGAAAAGTCTCTAACAGTAAAGAGCTCTCTTCACAATATATCACCTGAAGAATCTGGAATTTTTTTCTACATGAGTTTAGAAATTACATTAAGTAAGATGATTCTCAACACTACATTTTTATGATCTCAATGACTTATACACATTCAATTATTATGCTTATACAACTCAAACTCATGAATGTTAAACTTCTATAAGTATTATGGATCCAATTTTCTAAGTATATGTTACACGTGTGAATTTGTCCCTTCACATAGGCATGATTCTGAATGTCCAAGCTTCATAATCATTTTTCTCTACCTTTCTTCACTTATGTCTTCATCAACTCTCTTCATATACTTTATGTATTAATGCTCAATTAGTGATTGAAGCTCCAACATCTCCCCCTCAATCAGTGACTGACATTCTGTGAGTCCTCATATCTTCTTCTTCTCTTTTATTCCTCTCATTCCTTAGAATCTACTTGTTTACATACTCTAAGCTTTTGGTCATGTTATCTGATATTTGATCCTTTCTAGGAGTATACACCACTTCAAGTTCCTTCTCCATTACATTTTCTCCCAAGAAATGATATTGAATTTCTATATTCTTTGTTCTCAAATGAAATATTGGATTTGCTGCAAGATATAGCGAACTCATACTATCTCCATGAATTGTAGGTATACCTTGATCAATGTTGAAGTCTTTGAATAAGGTCTACATCCATATGATCTCTTTAGTTTCTTCTACCAATCTTTTTATTTTACTTTTCTGGATGATAAGGCTATTGTGTGTTGCTTCTTTGAACACCAACTCACAAGCTTATCACCTATATACACCATGTATCCATGGGTTGATCTTCTATCATCTTGACATCCTACCCAATTTGAGTCACTATATGCTCTCAATTTTATATCTAAGGTTATATAATCCTTCTCTTAAGAGTCATTTGATAAATCTGAGAACTCTTTGGCCTCCAAGCGAGTAAGGATCCTTTGGAAAATGCATAAATCATGAGAGAATTCCCAATGCATAACTAAGATCAGGTCTTGTTAGTGTATCATAAATCAAGCTTCCCACAAGAGATCAATATTTCCTCATGTCTTTATATTCTACACCATCACATTAACTAAGTTTATGATTACCTTCAAGTGGAGTTGAAGCTTCTGCGCAATTCTCCATGTCAAACTTCTTCAATAGATTCAGGAGATGCCTTTCTTGTGACGCATATAACCCATGATTTGCATAAGTAATTTCCATTCCAAGAAAATATGATAACTTTTGTAGATCACTTATTTTGAATTTCTTTTCAAGTAATCTCCTCACTTCTTTAATTCCTTAATTTCAAGTACATGTGATTATAATGTCATCTACATATATGCAAATGTAGATTGTGCCTTCATGTGCTCTTTTGATGTGTAGACTTGCATCTGCTTTTGAACTTTGATATCCAAGATCATTAAGATACTTCACAATCCTATAGTTCTAGGCTGTTGGTGCTTGCTTTAATCCATAGAGTGCTCTTCTCAACTTGCAAACATAATTTGGATACCTATAATCTGCCAATCCTTATGGTTGTTCCATATATACTTCATATGATATGTATACATTCAAAGATGCATTCTTTACGTTCAACTCACTCAAGGTCCATCCTTTTGAAGCTACAATAGAAATTATTTTCCTTATGGTTCACATTTTTTCCATAGGACTGAATGTCTCTTCATAATCTATCCCATACATTTGAGCGTACCCTTTGACCACCAATCTAGCTTTCTATCTAGCTATTCTTCCATCTACAAGCTTCGTCACTTTATAAACCCATTTTTATCCAAACATTTTCTTGCAATGAGGTTTTGGAACAAGTTTCCATGTCTTGTTCTCCTCAAGTGCATTAAAATCTTCCTTCATTGCTTCTTCACATTGTTTCTTTCCTTTTGATTCATCATAGTTATGAGCTTCTTCATCATCTTGATCATATAAGCATAGCTTTTCTAAGTCATATAAGAAGTATCATAAGAATACCTTGTTGGTTGACTCTTCATTTTTTCTTAATGATCATGCCCTAGATGTACTAGCTTACCCATTATCTTCATCTTCATACACCTGCACTTTTGATTCACCTTTTTCAATTCTTCTTACCTCTTTTTCATATCTTCAATTGTTTGACTTTTTTTTTCATACTCCCTTTTCTAATCATCACATGTTACATCTCTAGAAACAAGAAATTTTTTTGCTAGAGGGCTCCACAAACTATAACCCATTTGCTTTTCATCATATCCAGTGAATAAATACTTTTCAACCTTTGGTTCTAGTTTATCCGAAGTTGAGATTGTAGTTTATGCCTAAGTTGGGATGGGACATGAGCATAGGCAATTGGTCCAAATACTTTACAATGTTCCAATGTTGGTTTCTTACCCCACCAAGCTTCATAGGGAGTCATTCCATCAAGAGTTGTACATGGAAACTTATTCACAAGGTAAGCAGCTCTATTCACAACATCAACCCATAGATAATTTGGACATTACTTTGCTTTAAGAATGGCCCTAGCAAACTTAGCTAGGGTCCTTTTCCTTCTTTCTGCCACCCCATTTTGTTGAGGTGTATATCTTTGCAAGTTGTCTCTCTCTTGATACCTGCATTATAAAGAAAATCATTGAATTCTTGGGAGAAGTATTCTCCCCCTCCATTAGACCTTAACTTCTTTAACTCTTGACTTGTTACTTTTTTGCTATGCATGGAAATGCTTGTAGGCTCCAAATACTTCTTATATTTCCTTCAAAACATAAAGAGCTATCCATGTTGTAGCATCGTCAATAAAAGAACATAATACCTAGAGCCATTGATTGATCCTTCTTTTAATGGTCCCCATACATCTGTATGAATGAGATCAATTATTCCATCATGCTTGAATCCTTTCTTCTGAAATGGTAGTCTATATGCCTTTCTCATTTTTCATGATTAACATTTGTAGACCATATGTTTATTCTCCACATTAGATAGAACTAAAATAGATTGATTTTCCACCATATTCCTTTTTCATCAAAATGTCCTAACCTCTTATGCCAAAGGTCTAACTCTTTAATCACCTCCTCACCATGTGTGTGCAAAGCTCGACCAATATTCCCTTGCACTTTCAAGGTGAAGAGTCTATCTTCCTTCTTACCATAGACAATTTGATTGTACCCTTTATTTGGATCTTCCACAAAAACTCCATTTCTAAACCTGACTTGGAAAACTTTTCGAATTATTTGTCCCACACTAATCAAATTCTTAGGTATTGTGGGAACATACAAAACATTGGTAAGCAAATCTTCTCCACTCTTGCACTTCGCTTTTCAAATTGAATGTACATTGTGCCTTTTGTTATCACATGTTTGAGCTATATGACTAGGAATGCCTTCTTCTAATTTTCACATTAACTTTGTTTCCTGATAAATGATTAGAACAACATGATTCAATGTAAAATACCTTGAGATATTATTTCTCTAATGCATTAATCAAGTTCTTCATTAATGTTGTATGGTTCTCATTCTGTGTATCATTAGCATAATTGTAGTAGCTAGTATCGTAGGATTGATTCTATCACCAAATTCTCCCTCCACCACTACCATAGCCACTTCTTTGACTTTTTCTTCTTCTTTGAAAATTATTTTGGTACCTTCCACCTTTGCCTTTAGCATTGTTATTTTGATTTTTAGTTGAACTTTGTTGATTATCCCAATGATCATATGCCAAATGATTGCTCAAACCTCTTCCTCTTCCTCTTCCATTTCATCGACCTTTACCTATGTCATTGCCTCTTCCCAAGTAGGAGAATTATCTATGTCATTTCCCAAGTAGGAGAATTATCTATGTCCAATTTATCAATGGATATATGATCTGCCATGAACTCCTTGCTTCTGGTGAAACCTATATGTTTAAGTTCACAGAGTGCTACCTTTTGTAGATCTTTACACTCAAGAATGATCTCCACGTAATCCTTTGATTCTTTTGATGTTAAATGCTTCAACCTCCAACTTCTCAATGAGAACTTCCAAGACTTTGTGTATTTGCAAAAACTTTTGTGCTCTCTAGGAACTTTCTGCTCTGATGCAACTTTTTTATGTGTATAACATCACAAGAACTAAGATAATGTGATATTATAAGTCCTCTACATTCATCACTAGCTCAAAATTACTTTAAACTCTAAAATCCTTGCCACATTATGGAAGAAATGTGATCACTTACTCTCTCTGAACATGCACCTTTTTTCTATGAGAAGTTTAGCTTCAATTTTGTGTCTAATTTGTTATGAATCATAAAATTCCTTATGCATAATGACTAATAGAAGTTTCTCATACAATAATTGAATGCTTCCAAACAATACTTTGAAGAATCACCTCAAATTAACTTCATCTCTACTTAGAAATTGAACTATATCCCAAACTGCCTTCAATTTCCTTTGAGTTCACATACATGTAATGTTAAGCTTGATTCTCTAAGCACATATCCTGTTTTGCAAATATATTTTGACCAAATCTAGTTGAGGATCCTAGCTTTCAAACGATCTATCACTCATTAAAACTTTACACAATACTTCAAGATCTGACTCCAAGAAGTTCATAAAATTTTGTGGCTAATTCTTGTAACTATCAATTGTCATATATACAATTACAAATTGAATTTGATCTCTTCACACACTGAGAATTGGCTCAATTCCTTCTACTTAAATGTTGATTTACTATTAGGGAAGATGTGTACAAAGTGTTTTGGCTTCCTTTTGCTCATAACCACATAAAACGCTCTAACAGTAAGGAGCTTTTCTTCACAATCTATCACCTTGAGAATCCTGACTTTTTTCTACACGAGTTTAGAACTTACATTACACGAGATGATTCTCAACGCTACATGTTTATGATCTCAATTGGCTTATATAGATGTTCTTATGCTTCTAGAACTCAAACTTGTGAATCTGAAACTTTTTTAGAACTATTCTAGATCCTATTTTCTATGTTACACATGTGAATTTGTCCCTTCACATAGGCATGATTTTGAATGTCCAAGCTTCATTATCTTTTTGCTCTACCTTTCTTGACTTATGTCTTCACCAACTCTCTTCATATATTTTATGTATTCATGCTCAATTAGTGAGTGCAGCTTCAACGTAAAACATTAGTATACCTCGTCATGCACCTTGCTTATTTTGTGATAGTTAGAGTAATATCGGAGTAGACAATAATCCCAATTATTGTGCCAATGTCGAGCACGTTAATTTATATCATCCATTCTTCATGATTTCGTCTTCATCTAGCACATTTTACTTGAGAGTCTTCAAAATTAAGAAAAAAATACAAGAGATTCTTTGGCTTGAGGTCCATCACAAGATATCTTTAGACAATGTTTTCATGTGATGGAGTTACTTGACTCTTAATTTTGCAAAATCCATTGTATATTTTATAACATGCATGTTAGGATATTTTGGTAGTGATATATATGAAGCCATTTATGACTACCAAAGAACATGTTCCCTCTTTAGGATGTTTTGTCCCTCACGTGTATATACACCTAAAACCCTAATGGAGTGCTTATCCATGTACATTGCAAACTTAATAAAAACACTATATGTTGTGCTCCCTTGTTCCTTCTTCCTCATGTTATTCATGTGCATTCTTTCTCCTTCACAATCCAATAATTATTATCAAAGTATGTCATGGCTTCTTGAGGTTTGTTGTCAACATGGAAGACAAAGTTGAGAAGAAACGAAATAATTAATAATATGTGCTAGTATTGTAAGGCTAATTATCATAGAGAATTTTCATAAGATTTCTACTAAGGAGGCAAAGAAGAAAGAGGATAATATGGTTGTTGCAAACATCTCTACTTCTAAGATGAGTCTCGTAACCTTGTGTAGAAGGAACAATGTACATAAGTTATAATATATCATCTCATGATTATTGTATGTCTATTGTGGACTCAAATTTTTATTAGTTTGATAGTGTTGCAGCCAAACATATTACCTCTTGGCACAATTTCTCCACGTCTCATGAGCTTGCCCCTAATGGGAATACTACATCTAGTGCTAATGGAAAATCATTCATATTATCAAATGTTTTATATGTGGCAGGGATCAAGAGGACCTATCATAAGAACTACACTATCTTGCACTAGATTTATAGTCAAATTTGTTGATGTCAAGTGTATAATTCATAATCTTTCTCCTCATGAAAAAAGTATTACATCAAAAACATTATGTTGTGGGCTACAAAAGCTTGTAAGTTAAGGAAAATATGTGTATGATTATGCATATGCGATTCAATTTTATTTATCATCTCACATGCAAAACTATGGCATGAATTTTGCTACTTTAAAAAAAGATATGATATAGTGTTCTCTTTACATAAACTTAAGCAATCTTCAAGAAAAATAGGTAGTTTGGTAAATGCACCATTCTTCCTCCCCTTAAGATATTACGCTAAGACTAAGCATAGATTGAAACTTGTTCAAAATGATGTATATAGCTCTTGGAGGCACCATCTTTTGATGATTAATTATGAAATTTTACTTATGTAACTGAATTTCAAGAATGCATGAATTTATCCACTTAGTTCAATTCCAGAATTCTAATGTGCTTTAAATAGCTCCTAGTTATGGTTGAAAATATGCCAAGATGTAAAATGGGCAACTTCCATTTTGATTGACAAAAGGAGTACATATATTCTAAATTTAATGCATTTATGGTTGAGCATGGGATAAGAACATCAATGTGCAATGGCATATAATTCATAATCGGGTTGCTTTTTTTGAGGTAAAATTTAGATCTCTCATGGGAATGGAAAGATATATGGTCAAAAGTCAGGCATTACCTCAAATTGAATGTTAAAGTTGTGATTTTTTCCTTTTCAAAACAACTCTAGAAGCAAAGATTATCATTTTTACCACCCATTCATTAAATATATTTTTGTTTGTTTAGATGTATTTTTTTGTTGAAGATGTATTTTAGACTCTAATTCATGTATTTAGGAGACTTCAATCATTTCAACAATATCGATAACACTTTTTTCTGCCTTTCTTTGGTGGATAGTCAAGTGTAGCTCCTAGTGAGGCAACGTTTTAGCCTAAGTAGGCATTAAATGATGATTTAAATCATTCCTTTTTTTATGAAAATGTATGTGATGCACATTGAGAAGATATTGATGAGGTAAAAACTTTTCTACAATGTTTCATACAAACTTTGAGAGACAATAAGTTTGATGCAACATTTTGAAAATGAGATTATTTACTTTGATGAACCCAAAATTATGAGACTTGGATGGTTAATATGCAATTAACATTTCATGTCATTATGAAGAATGGCACTTGTTCTTTGTGTTATTTTCCTCTTGCAAATAAGCCATATGTACTAGATGGATATTTAATCTACAAAGAGTCCTAATGATAGATTGATCTCTATAAGGCTAGGCTTGTAGTGAAAGTTTATGCTCAAGATAGAGCCATTGATTTTGATGAGACATTTGTTCCTACATGTCCTATGATTGTAACTCACATACAATTGAATGTACATTAGTTGACATTAAAATTTTATTTTTGAATGGGGAGCTACATGCAAAATTTTATGTTTTCATCCTCATTTTTTTATGTAAAAAGGGTAAGAAAACAAAGTGTGCCTACTATTAACACATGCTTAGTATTAACAAAAATGTGTGCCTACTATTAACACATGGATTTCAAATTAGTATAGCTCAAAACCCCTTGTATATTAAGTGTATATGGTTAACCCATTTTTCCTTTTTTTTTAGCTTTTGAACTTATTTTAGAAGAAAAGGTGTCTAGGAAAAGCATTCTTGCCTCTTTAGCAGCAAGTTTAGGAGAATGCTTTATGATATGATCATTTTCTTTAGAATATTTGCAAAATTCTTTATGTTTATCTATTTTCTCCTTATAGTTGTTTTTCTTATATGATTTCTCAATGCTCACAGATATCTACTTACTAGACGCTGAGTCAACTTTACCATTGCCCTTCTAATTAGAAATAAAAGCTTGATCAACAACATATATGATAGACATGTTTTGTCTTGACTCATCTTCTTATAGCACAATAGATATTAGATCTTCCAAAGTCAAGGCATTTCTATTTCCTTTCATCATCAATCTATGATTAGAAGCAAAAATTTCATGAGAATTAGGTAAATCATTAAGAAAGGTCTACACAAATGAAATATCTTTCAAAATCTCATCTACATCAATCAATTACTACCTCAAATGTTTCTTCTTTTTGAGGAAACTATCCATAGAATCACCTTCATTCATATAACCACTCTCCAATTTTTACTAGAGATAAGCAATAAGAGCCTCATATGTTGCCTAATATAGTGTGGAAAGAGAATCTGAATCATCTTTTTCTATTCTGCATGAATAAATATGAGGGATAATTTCATGATTGCAAGATAAAGCAATCAAGGCATCTACCTCTACATCTCTGTCATCCCATCAAATTTGCTCTATAGTGGTTGGGGTGCTCATGATGTACCTAACATAGGAAAATTTGGAGTTGTAATATTACTTAATATAGGAGTTGCACCAAAACTCAAACTTGCAACATCATAAACAATCTCATCAACTACATTTTGAATATTTATAGCTATGATAGGACATATTTCAATACCCTATACAATATTCCACAATCCCTTTGCAACCAATACATATCACATCATGTGTACCCATAATGGGTACTTAGAACCATCCAATTTATCCTCAATAGCCAACATGCAAAAGATATCATTGTTTTGACCCATGGCCTATGTTTATACCTTGATGTAGAAAATTGACTATTTCTCAAAATTATTGAATCGAATTACCCAATAGATCTTTGCTAAATTTGTAGAAAAAATTGAGATGCTTATACTCATGAATAGAAACTTGTATATGTATTTGGCACAAAAGAGTGAAATCTACTGCACAATCATTTTGATTGTGAGTTCAGAGATCAAAAGAAGCTCAAATTGACTCTTAGGCTACATAAAACTCACCTAAGAGAATAGTTTTGGAGTATACACCAACAAAAGTATTCTCACCAATTTTCGTAGCAATTTGAGATAGTGGATGGCAATTTATCGACACTACACCTCACGAAGTAATGGACTACTCTAATATCAATCATTGGGGTTTATGGATATGGAGTGCACACCAACAACACAAGGAAGTATGGGAAGTTGAGGAGCACAACATAGAGTGTGTTAGTGAGTGTAAAATGTACGAGTGTAAAATGTATGAGTGTAAAATGTACAAGCATAAGTATCCCCTTTAGTGTTATGGGCATATATATAAGGCATGGAAAAATATGTCCTAAAGAGGGGATAAATGTGCCTCGATAGTCTTAAGTATGTTCAAACACATTACTATCGAGATATACTAACAATGACATGCTAATCATAAGTGCTAATGAGATACATACTAGTAAGTCTTAAGTTTATTTTCATCCATCTTTTAAAATATCAAATTTGGGGAATGTGCATCAATATATGGGAATTCAAAGTATGTAGGTTGAAGTCATTTCTTTGTTTCAAGAAAAATAAATTGACATTCGATTATATTATGGGGCTATAATTCCATTGTTACTCCCATGGAAAGACGTTTATGATTGAGTGTTCATTATATTCAAGCATTTGATGTTAAACTCTATCAAAAAGATGTTAGATACCTTATTTATGTATGGATTACTCACCTTCAAACTCAATTTTTGGCCTCTTAGATGAGTATTCTTATGCATAATGCACATGTCAAACATTTTTAGGCAATTAAGAAAATATTTGACTACTTATCAGCTACCCAAGAGCTTGGGTTTTTTTTATCCCAAGGAAGGATTAGTTTTACCAAATTTACATTCTTCTTTTTTACTCTAACTTGCTTGGATGTTATGACATTCATGTATCCACGTGATTTTTGCTCCATGCTTGATAGTTCATATGTATTATTGAGAAAGAAGTAGCCTATTGTGGTCAATTCTAATTGTAAGATTGAGTATAGGGATCTTACAAAGTTATGAGGCATAGATCAGATGCCTTTTGGCTAATTTAAGTTTAAAAAAACTTTTATGACCACCGTATTTAATGAGAGTAAGATTACATTGGCAATTGTAAAGGACCTAGTTCTCCATGTTTACGCTATGTGCATTGAGTTTTACTATTATAACATCTGAGAGAAAAATTCTATTAAGATATTATTTTTTCTTATGTGCCACACAAAATAATGTTGCAGACCTTTTCACAAAGGCTCTACCTTGTGAAGCTTTTTTAAAGCTTTGGTCTCAGCCCTTTTTGTGGATTGATCCCAATCCAAATAGCTTTCAACATCTTATACTTGAGAGGTAGCACTTTGTTCATTGCAGCCTAAGGGTATTTGTTAGTATCTTTTAGTGATGATGCATGTGATCACATGAACTCTTGAGATATATTTTTTCCTCTTCCAAAGATTTTTTCCCTTGGCTTGTGTATATTCCCATGACCCTAGAGGTCTACTTATTCTTTTTAATTCCATACTTACTAATATATTGTGAATTGTTCTCCCAATTTTCCTCTTCCTTCTCATCATTTCTTTGTGTCTGCACATTCTCAAAATTACAAAAATTGTATGCAAGCACCACATGTTTGGTATATTTACATATATATATACTTATTCACACATGGATTTCATAATACCCCAACTAAGATACCTTGTGTTTGAAGCTTGAAAATGATGATCTTATGATAATTTTTATTTATGTTGATGATATGATACTCATTTGTACCAATAAGATGCATATTTTGGAAATTATGGCTAATTTGTGTGCCTCTTTTGAAATCTTACATTGGGGGCTTTTTCATCATGACATGCAAATTTAAATTGTGCAAGTGCATGGAGGAATTTCTATGTTGAACAAAGAAAATCGACACCTTATTATAGTATTTGGCATCGGGGTCTATAAACCTTTGCCACTTTCATGAAGCCATGTTTAGGATTGAGTGTTCATGATGCTAGATATGCATTTGATATTTTCCTATGTTGGCCAGCAATGGGATTCCTCATTTGTGTATAAATTACAAGGCCTTCCATTTGATTTAGTATCTCTTAAGTTTCCAACTCTATGCATACCCTTGGTGTCAAGCATTCAAAGCAAATCAAGCACATAGCTTAGGTTGTTTTGTCCCAAGGTTCCATCTTTACCACCAGATTTACATGTTTCAAAATCTAGTTGGGTTTAATATTATGACTCGTGTGTTCCAAAGTGGTCTCCACTTCATTCTTGATATCTCATACATACCTCGATTGAGCAAGAAGCAACACACTGTCCACTCTTAGTTACAATGCTAAGTATAGGTTAGCTTTCATCACTATTGTTGAGTGTGTGACTCAATTTCCTTATCAATTAATTAGGTGTTGATAAAACTTTTTCCACCACCATTTTTCATGATGGCGATTGCAACAAACCCAATGATTCATGCCTGCAAAATCACATTGAGGTGCATTATCATTATGTTTGAGAGATACTTTTTGCAAGAAAGATCATTTTGGATTATGCATCCACATATAATAATCTTGCTTGCCTTTGTGAGTGCTAGCAATTTATTCACTACATCACTCCCTAGACTTTTTTTGTGTATTACGTTTGAGATGTGTAAACACATCTAGTATTGCTTTTTCCATGTTTATGAGTGAAGTATTTCAATGACGATGCACCACAGTGCACTCTCCTTCTTGAGAGCTCCACGACGATATGCTCAGAATAGAAAACCAAGCTCCTGAGGCCGCATACAGTACTATCACTGAGCAAGCGAGGTACATGTTGAGGTAAACCCATATCACAAGCAAGACGAGAATGCCACAATGCTTCCTTACATGCCTCACTTGCTGCAACATACTCTACTTTTGTGGTGGAAACAGTTGTACATTCTTGAAGACGAGATCTCCAAGAGATAGCACCTCCAGCCAAATGAAAAAGGTACCCTGATGTAGAGTTACGATTGTCTACACAACCAGCATAGTCAGAATCTGTGTAACCAATAATGGATGCTTTCCCTCTACCTAAACATAGACACTTGTCCTTAGTGCCACTCCGATATCTCAAAATCATCTTGACTGCTTCCCAATGTTTCTTGCCAGGATTAGACATATATCTTCTCACAACTCCCACTACAAATGCAATGTCTGGTCTCATAGATACCATAGCATACATGAGACTACCAACAATAGATTGATAGGGAATTTAGGTCATGAATTCCTTATCCTCATTTGATTTGGGGCAATCATCCTTGCTCAATTTCACATATGTGGGTAAAGGTGTACTCAATGCCTTTCCACCCTGCATATTGAACCTGTGAAGTACTTTGTATATGTACTAACTTTGAGACAAGTATATGCATCTTTTACTCCGATCACGAGTAATGTGCATGCCAAGAATATGTTTGGCATCCCCCAAATCCTTCATATCAAAGGTCTGAATCAACGTCTTTTTGAGAATTGACAAATCATAAGAGGACTTCCCAGTAATCAACATATCATCGACATAAAGTATCAAGCATATCAAGCTGCCATATGAGCATCTCTTTGTGTAGAGACAATGATCCTCATTGCTTCGAGAATAGCCTTGAGACTTCATAAAAGCATCAAACTTTTGGTACCATTGTCTAGGGGATTGTTTAAGTCCATACAAGCTCTTCTTGAGCCTACAAACTAGACTTTCCTTGCTAGGAACTACATAACCCTCTGGTTGTTCCATATAGATCTCATCTGTATGATCTCCATGCAAGAAAGCAGTTTTCACATCCATTTGGACTAGCTCTAAGTCCTCCATTGCAACGAATCCAAGCAACATGCGCAGGGTAGTCATCTTGACCACTAGAGAGAAGATTTCCTCGAAATCAACACCATGTTGTTGCTTAAAACCCTTTTCAACGAGACGTGCTTATCAGGTGGATGTGAGACACATGCACAACGTCTCAATGGTTGCTGAATAGGAACATATGCAGACTGATATGAATGGACATTCTCTTGAACATCCCTATGTGCAGCATTTTTATGCATGCTAACCGGAGGACTAGTATCCTCAAACACCACTCTTCTCACTTCAACCTCCTTAATGGGTTGTTTATGCATCTTAGACTCATTGAAAATGACATCACTACTTCTGATCATTGTCCTTGTTTCAGGATCAAATTGTCCTTCTCGACCAAATCCAAGAAAAATGCATTTCTTTGACTTATGATCCAACTTTTGTCTAAGATTCTTGGGTATATGAACATATGCTTCACACTCAAAAACTCTAAGATGATCATAATATGGTGGCTTCCCTGTCCACAACTCTTGTGCCACTTTCAGACCTTTGGCAGTACTAGGTGAAAGGTTAATCACATGAACTACAGTCAATACTGCTTCTGCCCAAAAGCCTTGTGAGAGGTTTGCATGATGCAACATAGAGACTACTCTATCTTGAATAGTTCTATTCATCCTCTCAACTACACCATTCTGTACTGGGGTATAAGGAGCTGTAAACTCTCTACAAATCCCTCTAGACTGGCAGAAAAGACTGAATTCATGTGAGGTATACTCACCCCCATTATCTGAACGTAAAGCCTTAAGCTAAGTTCCTTTTTCAATCTCAACTGAAGCAAGCCATTTTTTGAAAGTAGGGAATACCTCATCCTTCGATTTGATAGGATATACCCAAACTTTTCTAGTAGCAACATCTATGAAAATGACAAAGTAGAGAGAACCACCTAAGGACCTAGTGGGCATAGGACCACACACATCTGTATGAACGAGATCTAAAGACTGAATTGAAGAGTCAATGTGCGTTTTATGCACATTTCTGGTTTGCTTTCCATATTGACAATGCTCACAAAATGAAAAATTAGAGAAAGATAACAAGTAAGCATCCAGAACGAGAAAGATTTTCCATTCCCCTACGAGATATATGGATAAAGCTAACAGCTAACAGCTAACTAGTGTTCTTTCTGTGATACAAATAAAGGATAAAGTGAGCCAACTTTGCTTCCTTTTGCAATAACCATATTGCCCTTTGATATGCGAAAGGACTGAGCATAGAAGACCACCTTGTAACCAAGGTCATCAAGTTGACCAACTGACATCAAACTGCGTGATAACTGAGGTACATGACGTACATTATGCATAGTAAATTTTGAACCATCAATGAACTGCACAACCACATCTCCGATCCCCATAACATCACTCGTAAGAGTCACCAAGTCTCACGATACCAAGAGACTTTGCTGCATAATTAGAGAACCATTCTCTGTGTGGTGTCACATGGAAAGAAGCACCAAAATCTAGCAGTCATGTGTGGGAAAGAGAATCAGCCATAAGCGCCTAAGATGACAATAGTACTATCAAGTGTTAACACATAAGAAGCACCAGAATCTAGCAACCATGTGTGGGAAAGAGAATCAGCCATAAGCGCCTCAGATGGCATAGTACTATCAAGTGTTAACACATCGTGTTAACACATCAAGTGTTCTCCCTCCTGTATGGGTTGTTACAGGCTGGAGTAGGGAATCTCTATGACTCTGTATCTCCAGTAAGACTCATCCGAGCTATCGCTGGTCTCTAGAGTCCATGATCTCTCGGAGGGTAGGCTGCCCTGTAAACAGAGCCTCGTATCTGCCTCTGATGTCATCATATGCGCTACATCTGCATACAAGGTGCTCCTCATCCTCCATCTCTATTCTACATACCTTGCATATCCGCTGCTCTCTGGGAATGTATGCGGCTCTGCCTATCTCAATCTCTAGTCAATGTGATGAGACTCTAAAGTGGCCAATCGCTACCCTCGAGCTACGAGGCATGTAAGTATCCATGTAGCGTGGTCTGTGGATGAAACCGTCCACTAGTATGTCTAAGAACTAGTCTCGATAGTGTGATAGTCTTGATCCCAAGTGTGGTGTGTGCCATGTCTAACTAATGTAGAGCTGTCAGAGATCCTGTCTGAGCACAACATTCCTCTCATGACGGGAGAGGTGGATGTGAGGTGAGTCTGGGTCATACTGAAAAGGCGGCAATCTATCCATATCAAGTCCATGACTATCAAACCAGACTCTAATCCCAGTGTACCAAGCTCTCTCACATCCTGACTCTGATATCTGTATAGAAGCCTCAAAAGCTCTGTGTGTGAGTCTGTTTGTAGGGAGCTCCCTCATCCTCTGAATAAAGCAGATAGTCTGGAATAGTGCATCTACTACCATGGGTGGTGCAGCTAGCTCTTCCCTGATGATGTCATGTGGCACTGACTGTTTCTCGCGAAATAGTCGCGAGATCATACGTACCTGTGGCCTCTCGATCGCACTCCAACGGCTAACTGTGAGGCTTGGGGCCTAAACTGTCGCAGCATACATCATAGCTGGCCTGACTAGTGTGTCGAATAGCCACCCCTTCGTGCGAGGCACCTCGAAGTGTGCCTGGTGACGTCTCCGCTCCAACATGGCTAAAGCTGCGTATCCTCGTGTGAGTCGCAAGCTATGAATCTTGCTCCATTCCTCACCATGGGGGAGGTGTGGAAGATCATGACCTTGGTCTTGCCAAGGTTTACTGTCATCGGCATATAATAAAATGTGGACATGTGTACCTGCGAGGTCTGCACCCTCTCCTCCAGCTCGGAGAATGTAGTCCTCAATCTTGTCGATGTAGAGACCAAATAGAGTGGGGGAGAGTGGACAACCTTGCTTAACACAGATGGTGCTAGCAATGGCCTCAGACATACCTCCTGGACACTGTACCCTCTCAGTCACCCGCTCATAGAGTGCACAGATTGCCCAAATCATCCCTGATTGTACTCACAAGCTCTGGAGGCGTCGGAAGAGCCTCTCTCGTGGCACTATATCAAAAGCTTTACAGAAGTCCACAAAGCAACAACATAGTCTCTTCTTCCGCACCCTTGCCCCATCAATGAGGCAGGGCAAAATGAAGATGTGATCAATAGTAGAGAAAGCCCGTCGAAAGCCTGCTCACACACACACACACACACACTCTCTCTCTCTCTCTCTCTCTCTCTCTCTCTCTCTCTCTCTCTCTCTCTCTCTCTCTCTCTCTCTCTCTCTCTCTCTCTTAAATGCATGACATACATACATACATACATACAGACCTGATACATACATGCATCCATGCTTGCATGCAGACATAAATGCAATGAACGAAATATGACTCGTGTGCTCGCACTTTTCCCTTTCGTGACCTCTTGTCTACCTATGATTCCCCTTTATACATCATCTAGAAGCTAGATATCCATATTGACTTACAATTCTAATCAGCATATATATGTGAGATATTTTGCAGGAAATTGACATAAACGACCACCACCTTAAGCATATGAGTGTAACAATCCATAGGAGGGGGAAAAAGAAAACCATTCTCCGTCTAAAATGTGAGGTTTTGATTGTTTTGAGCCTTTAAATGTTTAAATGACATACATCCACAAGATGAAAGTAGCATTGACTGCAATTCATAGTGCCAAAGACAAATCAGTTGAGCTCATATGAAAAGAATATTGTCAGGTGGTAAAGCCAATCTTAAGTGGTTTACATGTACGTCTTGTGTCTCACTGTATTCTGTAACTCTACAGGTCATCTCAATTTTGAAGTCTGAACTTCCATATCAAAACAATAGGCCCATCAAACTTCATCAAATCAAACATAACAATAGGCTAAGTATTACATGTGCATGCATGCTTGAACTATAAGGTTAGGATATAATCATTCAAAATACAAAAAGAATTGGCCCCCACTTACTCCACAGCCCAAAAATGAAGGGGGGCAAGTTAGAAAAATAAAACAAGAGAAGCGAGGGGAAGAGAGGAGGGTAAAAAGGGAAGAGGGAAAAAACAGGAGGGGGGCCACTTCAATGACCCCCCTCCTGTTTTTTCCCTCTTCCCTTTTTACCCTCCTCTCTTCCCCTCGCTTCTCTTGTTTTATTTTTCTAACTTGCCCCCCTTCATGGTTGTTCTGAAGAATTAGACATCCCAGGTGATCGTTATAATCCTTTCAAAGGCATTCAATCAAAGTCTACAAACACTGCTATCACAGAGTAGCATAGACACCTATGGCTATAACTGATTGGTTTGGACCTGGAAAGCATAGCTATTTGTTAATCAAAGTCTGCAAACACTGCTGTCACAGAGTAGCAAAGACATCAATGGCTATAACTGATTGGTTTGGACCTGGAAAGCATAGCTATTTGTTAATAGACAAGACCCATTATATCTGTCAAATTTTGAGGTGAATCCTCCCAGAATCCTCCTATCTGTTTTCATATCACGGTACCATCTCTCCGAATAACTCCATCAAGGCCAACTGAAATATTTGATGTCCAAAAATGAGCCTATGACACACTTTGTGCTCCAATTGTACCATGCGATCACAACTGATCAACCAGTTAGCCATTAATCCTCCACCATGGCATCATCAGCTTCAGCATCAATGACTGCATTGTTGAATATTTTCTGTAGCTCTTTCCCCCTATACTTTGCCAGTGCAAAACAATCCTGCACAAAAGGAATGTCAAGTTCCAATTTGTGATCTCTACAGAAACGACATTTCGTGATAAGGATAAATTTCAAACCTGCACAGTTGAGGTACTGGCCAAGACCTCACCACCAGGTTTGTACAAGGAAAATAATTGTCCTGAGAAATCAGTCAATACTGTAATCGTTGTCTTCAGTATAGCTTCTTCCTCTGCTGTAGGGTCAGGAAGAATGTACTTTGGATGTACTGCACAAGTTAAAGCCATCGGAATCTTTCCCAATTTCAAGCGCTTACTCTGTATATTCTTCAGGCTCCGATGCTCTTGCACATCAGATGATGCTGGTAATACTTTCCCATCATCAGTGACAGCAACCTCTGGTAATTTTACTGCAAGGAGCATGACATCTTAAATTTTCTCCCTTTTTTGGAGATAAGAAGACAGACATCAATTATGCACAAAATGTCAATCACGACTAATGGCCCCAGTTATGCAGAAAGTAATCTGAACTGCTATTACAAAAAGAGGGATGGATAGCCAGCAGTCAGAAGCCCAAAAAGTGGACAAACAAAAAGGCACAAACTGAGTTTCCATCATGAAACAGAAGATTGGAATTGAAGAATATGTATTCAAACATTTCCTTTTTAGATTATGTTCTAGAGCTAATATAACATAATAACATAAGCACGAGGGTTATTGTTTTTGTAATGTTGTTATAATCTGTTGGAAGTGAGGTAGACCCAATATAAATCACAGGTATTCCCAAGATCTTTCCAAAATTTGAACCTTAAGCACCCACAGACCTTGAACCAAATACAATAGATGAATGGCTATGAGAAACAGACAAGAGACAAGAGGATGTAACACGCAGCTGAATGCTACTCTTAAAAATAAATATCCACTTGATTGATGAATAACAATACGATGTGTGTAATACACAAAATCTGAATATAAGGCTTAATGTAAGAGGGTTCTAGGTACAGATGTACGAAAAGAGAGTGCCTAAGAGTTGTGAGGAAAAGTGAGTGTGCTCGAAATAAAAGAATAATAGGACTGGATGTAAGGAATACAGCCTATGTGCTCGAATATGATGAAAGTCTGCAACCCTAACAGAGATTCGGGTTTCTCCTCTGACATAAGGGGCAGCAACACATCTCTTGAACTGATAGGTAAACGAAACCTGATACAACAGCAAGAAGTGAAGGAAACCTGAATACATGCAACCACTTAAAAGATTCAGCTGGCACACACTCCAAGATGCATGTAAAAGAAAAGGGAAGAGGCAAATCACCAAGAAAATCAGCAAAAACACCTCTAATCTGCTCGTAAGACAGCTCCAAGACAGCTCCAAGACCTATATCACACTTGACAGTGCTCAAGTGTAGGTGTGAGGTGCGCTAGAAGTGACACAAGAGGTTCTTCTTATAGGCTTTAAAACCCTCCACGAATTTCTTTACCATGATGAACAGGATTCTTTGCAATAGCAATAGCACTTTGAATATTTGAATATATTTGCATAAAAGGATGAACATAAACATCAAGATAACTTGAAAGTTTCTACAACCAAATAACCTCAATTGTAGCTGTAAAGAGAGTCCTATGCTCTGCTTGTAGCGATTGTAAAGGAAGCCCTATACTCTGCTTGTACCATTGTCAATTGTTTCTTAGAATGCCAAAAAAAAAAGGGCATTCCCCAACAAAGAAACAATAGCCACTTGTAAACCTTCTTGTGTCTCTGTCACCTTCCCAATCAGAATCTGTCAATCCTTGAAGTATGAATGTGACGACTTTGGGAAAACCACATAATAATTCATAGTTCCTTTCGACTGTCTAAAAATTTGTTTAACTACTTTCTAATAAATTTTAAAGAGTTTTTGCATGAACTTTGATACATGAGAAACAGCAAATTGAATGTCAGGATGTATATTATATATATATATCAAGCATCCAATTGCTTTTCTATAAAGAGTAACATCAAAAGTTTCTCATTTTGCATCTTCTAAGTTCTTGTAATAAGGAAAAACTCCATAGGTGTTCGCATAGGTTTAGAATATAACATATCGAACCTTTCCAAAAGTGTGGTAATGTACTTTTCTTGTGTCATATTATATAGATATAATCATTTCTAAATTTGAATTCAATGTAAAGATTATAACATAAAAATCCAACATCATTAACATCAAAAAGTTTTTTAAGCTTAACTTAAAGAACGGAAAATCTAAATCTTTGGGACATGTCATAATCACATCGTCAACATAAATGATGACTATGATCAAAACATTTGTCATTGACTTAACATAGAGGGTAGGAGAAGCTTCTAAGTTTATAAAACCAATAGAAAAAAGATATAGATGAATTTTTTCATACCAAACCCTTGGTGCTTGCTTCAAACCATAGAGAGCTTTAATAAGGTTGGATACTAAATGTGCATTAACTAGTTCTTCAATACCATGTCGTATATGAATATCTTCATGAATATCATAATTTAAGAAAAGCAGTTTTGATATGTAACTAGTAAACTTTCCAACCAAAGATGCAACTGGGAAAGAACAATCCTCGCAACGATCATTCTAGCAACTGGGAAAGAACAATCCTCACAACGATCATTCTAGAAGTATGAGCAAATGTTTCATCAAAGTCAATACCTTTATTTTGTGTATAACCTTTGACAAATAGCCTTGCTTTATACTTGTCACTTGTACCATCCGCTTTTCTTTTCATTTAAAAGATCCACTTGAGACTAATAGCTTTCTTACCTTTTGGTAACTCTCAAAATTTGATTCTTATGAATAGAATCACTCTTCTCTTGCATTGCTTTCTTCCAAAAGGGACTAAGTAATGAATCTTTGATACTAGCAACTCCATTCTCAATTGAAGTAAATGCAAGAATATCATGAATTTCAAGAGCTTCTACATAATTGACCTACCTTCACGATCTTTTTGACTTCTTGTCCACTATCTTGCAAAGTTTACAAGTACCACACTCGAAGTTTCTTAAAAATGAGTGCCATCTCTCTTTCCTAGAGTTTTTAAAGCTTTTCAAGTTCCTCTTCAATAGGTTGAATAGGAACGAGAGAAGGTGTGGTTTGTGGTGATGGCATATAATATTCAGCTTGTCTAGATGTAGTAACAACTTCCTCTTTAAATTTAGAAGTTTGTATAAAGGTTTGAGAAAGTTGATTACCCCCCTTATATGGCTGAATATAAGGATCCAAATTCCTTTCAATAAATGCATGATTATTTGCTTTCATAAAACTAGAGTTTTTGGATCTTTATCATAAATTCTCTCTCTCTCTCTCTCTCTCTCTCTCTCTCTCTCTCTCTCTCTCTCTCTCTCTCTCTCTCTCTCTCTCTCTCTCTCTCTCTCTCTCTCTCTCTCTCTCTCTCTCTCTCTCTCTCTCTCTCTCTCTCTCTCTCTCTCTCTCTCTCTCTCTCTCTCTCTCTCTCTCTCTCTCTCTCTTTCTCTCTCGCTCCGCAGCAAGCCCTCTGTTCCACATGACATTATACGAGCTGAGCTTGGCATGCCACCGATGCTAGTGGAAGCCCTCTTTCAGCTGGTGACCTTTATTCTGAGAGTCAGAGAGCTCCCCACCGGCAGACTCACCAGGCTTGCATTTGAGACCTCTAGACATTTGGCAGAGACGGGGCATGAGAGAGTATGGTACGCACAGACCTACCGATGGTTAGCAGACCATGGCATGAGCATTACAGATCTCCTCCCTTTTCAGTATGACCTCTCTTCCCCCTACATTACCCTCTCTCGCTCGGAGAGGAATAGGATCATCCGTCAGGACTTACTACAGATACACGTCAAGGAGACATGGGTTGCACCACGGGAGCCTCTTTCCACAAAGAGGCAACACTACAGAGAGCACTTCCTGACTGTGACAGCGGATGGTTTCATTCAGAGACCTCGATACATGGATACATACATGGTACCACCAGAGAGTGGCCATTGGGAAGCTCAGAGTATCACACACCAGCTCGAGATTGAGGTTGGGCGTGCGACACATACCCCCAGGGATGAGAGATTATGCAAGATATGCCGAGAGGAGGTGGAGGACGAGGAGCACTACACATGCAGATGCCAGGCATATGAGGACATCAGAGACCGCTACCCACAGCTCTTCAGGGGGCCCAGAGAGATCACGGCTTTATTGGAGGCGGGGACCAGCGCCCTCTAGGTCGTTTCCTAGTAGAGCTCAAGCACCGCCGTGCATCACTTCTCCGGCAGCAGATGGAGATACACCTGACCCCCCAGACTTATATCACAGATTTTTTCAGACCCACAAACACCCAAGGACCCATATCGACGCGGGGTGTCACATTACAGAGAGCAGAGGAGCTTAGACGACAGCGTCGACGACCGAGACCCCCACTCCGGAGAGCCCGTCCCCACCAGAGAGAGATTCAGACGATTCATGCACGCCATGACATGGAGATACGGAGACGTCAGCACCGCACCCCCGTCGACCTCGATGTGCAGAGCATTTTGCGGATCGCCACGATGCCTTACCCACCGATGCATTCACCCACTCCAGTCATTTAGAGGGTTATGACACCACCGAGCCTCCCCTCCCTAGGCATATCATATCATATTTGTATCTCACCTATTGAGCATATAGAGTGCATGCCCATAGCACCCCACACCTTCGACGCAAGCTACTATCATCCACTGCTTTTATACCCTGTTTGTACTCACACTTTATTTTCATTTTGGGATCACAGTGGATTGGATCATACTGATGTATATATTTTGTCTCATAGACCGATTTGGGCCTCTAATAGACGTTAAAAAGTCTCTCTCTCTCTCTCTCTCTCTCTCTCTCTCTCTCTCTCTCTCTCTCTCTCTCTCTCTCTCTCTCTCTCTCTCTCTCTCTCTCTCTCTCTCTCTCTCTCTATATATATATATATATATATATATATATATATATATATATATATATATATATAGCGTAAGAGTAGCGTTTTACATGTTTGATACATAGAATCTATAGCCTTTGCTTTCAATACCATAACCAACAAAAACAACTTTGGTAGCGTTATTATCAAGCTTACCACGATCCTTCTTCTCAATGTGAAGATAAGAGGGAGAACCAAAAACTTTGAAATAATTCACAATGGATTTTCTCTTAGCTCTTAAGCCCCAAAATCAATATAAAAACATAAAGGAAATAGAGACATGAGAGATAATAGACAAGATCATAGAGAGATGGAGCATAGCTCCATATATTTGCTATACTTATTGCTCTCAAAAATATGTATGAAAAACACCACCTACAAGTTGCTTCCCTCCCTTGAAGAATAAGAAAGACCCTAATTCAGCTCCTCCCAAGGTGAAGTTACCTAATCCAAAGTCTTGCCCTAGATCAAGCATCCATGAGATGATGGAAAGAATAGCTCCAACACCTCCTATATATAGCATAGGCTGCAAGCAACAAAAAATCCCAAAAAACTGATTTTCCCAACAAAAAAAAAAAAAAAAAATCGCCAATTTGCTATTCATTTTTTTGCAAAAAATTGTAGATCTTAATTTTTTGAATTGCCTAGCTTTTTATTGATTGAATTCCAAGCATTGAATAAAACACATAAGATCTTGACATATGGCATTATTAACGTTGACTTTTTGTAAACTTTGATCAATAACATACACATTCCGGTTTGACTTTTGACTTCCCTAATGTGGTCCAAATGCTAAGTGTAATATATCATCCGAAAGCTATTGGCATGTATTATCCAAATCTGAAATTAACAAACTCTACAAAATTTAATCATTCTGACCATATTTTGACCTTGCTTGACTTTGCCAAAAATCTAAAAAATCTTTGAAAATTCTCAAAGAATACGCACAACCCTCTTGCGGAAGGCTGCTATTTCCAACAGTTCAACAGATATAGAAGGTAGAAAGAAAAAGGGAGAGGAGAGGAGAGTGAAGATGGCATCAAAGTGCAATTATTTATTAAATGTTCATTAAAAAGAATCTATGCAAATGCATTCATATCCGACATCTATAATTTACAAGCATGAAAAAGCATCACTAAAAAACAAATATGGCATACACAAGGGCTAAACATAAAGACTACACAGATCTACCTTTATGAAGCAAAATCAGCAATCGTCCAACATTACAGTTGCAGAAAAATGGGAACCCTATAGATGTGAGCATCTACATGACTATCCTTGGTTGTATGTTAGATTTCATCAAAAACAGACTGATGAGCTTCACATAATTTTCCTAGATATTGCTTGCCAGACTTTAAAAGAAACGGTGCATGATTAGTGGTAATATGGATCATTCATGCAAACTTGCGAACATTATCATCAGTTAATTATTAACAACCAGCACAGATATGTGCAAAATCAAAACCATGAAAACAAGGGAAAGCAGTGACTAGTTGCAAGAGATGAATGCTTTCAAGTTTCACCCAAGTCATTTTCTTTTCAAGCACAAGCTAGAAATGCTTACAGCAGTGCGTAATGATCGCATAGAGGATAAGAGGATGGCCTATTGTGATTATAAAAAAAAACATTCACTACCAACGAGACATAGAATTCCGATGAACACATGGCCATCAAACTTCCCACTGTCTGATAGACAAAATTCAATGGCCCATAATTAATCTTTAAAATGCATTGTGAACTTACAGTCAGCTAAAGCTGCAGCTGTTGCAAGTAAAGCAGCATCAAGTAAGGAGCCATCAGAATCTAAGCAGTACACATCCTGCAATCACGTCATTGAATCCTTAAGAATCAACTCGAGATTTTGGGTATTGGATGACATAAAAATCATTCACAAAAGAGATTACCAGATATGCCATCCATGCAGCTTTTCCTGGCGCAATGTTCAGTTCACGTAAATCTACCATCATAGAGCTGCAGTGAATGTCATTTGATTATAAAGCATGAACGATACAATACAAACCAAGAATTGAAGGAAACGCTACTCCCACACTTAGTTTAATTATTTAAAACATGAACAATGGTCAAGTCATCTTCTTATCTTATCTGGTCTCATTCAACTAAAACTTGAATAAATTTTAAGTGTTCTCAACTAAATAATATGTTATGAGCTAATGTATAATGTTGCTGTGCTATAGCATACAATGTCTTACTTTCTCCCATGCATATATTAGAGCTGAATTGCCTCATATTCAATGATAAGCACTTCCCCTTTCTACACGAACCTAACATCTTCAGGAGATAACATCCACTTGGTTGTGAGACCAAATCTTCATTGAATACCTTTCCCTTCAAATCTTGTTTTATTGGAATTATACGCTCACATCGAAAAGCATGAAATCAGATTTATAATAACAAAGTCATGGGTTTTGAGCATTCTTTGCAACAGCTTTGCAAAACAAGAGCCAGCAATAACAAGAGACTTGGTGGTACAAGTATTGCCAATCAATGAAACAAAATAATGATTTGAATTCGGTATCAGTTCATGTCAACAATTTCCAATCAGTTACCTCCCATAAACGTAAATTTCTGTATGGATCATCTGAAAAAATGTACACTCTTAGGAAGTCAAGTTTCCTTCCTATGAGCACACTTACAAAGGTATTTTTGTTCTGAATATTGGCTATATTTTATGAGATACGAGGGTATTTCCAGTCTCAGTACAAGCTAATTCTCACCCCATCTAGTAAATCAGTAGTGTTGAGTCTAGAACAGGATTCACGTTCCTTACAAAGTTTAATGTGACATTAGAACTTGGACTGTATAAGGAGTAAAATATACAAGCTTTGAGCTGCTCAGATTATCCTTTTTTTAAATAAATCTCAATTGTGATATCCTCATCATAATGTTTCCATCAAATCATACACTGCTAGATTTTCTTGCTACATACACAGGCCCATGCATATCTCCAATGTCAAACCTCTTTACTGCTTGACAAAGAACCAGAACAACTTTTATGATAGTTAAGAAATAAGTTGTTCATTTCTCCTGACTTATAGTGTAGTATTTCACACATCTTAAAATTTTGTGAAAAGGAGCTGAAAGAGGTTGTCATGAACCTGGAAAGGGCATTTCTTATTTGTTCTGAGACCACAGGTTCTAGCTCAGACTGTCTCCCAGGACGTACATGTGGAGAACAAATAGCAGGCATCTGAAAATCCACAACTGTGTCCTCCAGCAAGTTAGTAATATGCAAT
>CM035415.1:62228520-62253520 GCA_020310875.1 Ceratopteris richardii
TTTCATACGTAAGAATCACCGAGCATTAGCGATTTTTTGAGCTTATAGTAAGCATTGGCTATGTCTACCATGTCTTTTCTAGACTACATTTATGCATGGATGCATTACGCATGACAGTTATAGACCCTCGATGGCGGAGCATGGGCAAGAGGATGCACAGAGGAAGCAAATTATGTCCAACGAAAGATTTTCGACATAGATTTTTGGGTAGAGATAGAGCGTATCGTACCTGTCTTGCGACCGATTCATATAATACTACGATTTGCTGATATGGAGGGATCCACACTTTGCTTGTTATATCATATGTACACACGGATGCGGGAGGCTATTTCATTTGTGACCACTCTATCGACGTCTAGGTATATTTGAATTCTTAATTATTAAGTATTACTTTATTTGTTGATGATTGTATGGTCATTGATGGATTTTTGCTTTTATGATTTTTTAATGTAGACATCGTGATGTGATGGAGTTAGTGGAGTCTCGATGGCAGTTTTTATCACTACCGATTCATAGTTTTGCTCCACTTTTACACCCTTACTTTAAGGGTCCACGTTTAAGGTCACAACCACACATGCGACATATGAAGGATTTATACATGGAGCGCACTTTTTCAGCCTGTATGAGCAATGTTGGTATTGCTTATGCTAGATCCACCTCATTGAGGCCAGATGTAACATCTCGACCTCTTGAGTGGTGGAATCATTACGGTTATGGTCACCTTACCATTGCACCATATGCTCTGAGGGTCTTGTCACAGGTATACCGTATATTGAAATTTAATTTATCATTTGTGAATAGTGATTTGCTACATAAATGATAGTTATAATCCAATATTCATGAATAATAAACTTTAATGATCAATGATAATTGTAGGATTGCTCTTCTAGCCCGTGCAAGCGGAACTGGAGTGCATTCTCTTTAATGCACACCAAGCTCCACAATTGTTTGAGTGCATTCTCTTTAATGCACACCAAGCTCCACAATTGTTTGAGTGTGGAGCAGTTGCATCGTGTGGTCTTTTGTAAGGCCAATTTACGACTTTTGGGTACATTACAATCTCTTAAAGGTCCAAGGTAGGTAATAATTTTGATAATTAAAATTTGTGTAAATATTTGCTAACTTATTCTTATGTGATAAATTATAATATTCTTAAAATTTATTGTGTTTTTTTTTCAGACTTCACCTATTGATTTTGAGAGTGCTTTCGCATCAGAGGAAAGCATAGAAGCATCCATTGATGATGAATGGGAGGGAATGTCATTCCTAGAGGCGATATCTCTCTTTCATCATCAGATGAGTCCTTTGGCACAAATGATCTAGAGTAGATAGTAGATATAGACTCATGAGTTACGATGTACGATGTATCATGTTACTTTTTGGATTCATACTTTTTGACATTGGATTATGGACAGTATACAAGGTTTTTGACTTCATATTTATCATTTATGATTTATCAGATGACAGAGACTCAGAGTTCATAATTTTGAATTTTCTTCATCGGACCTTGACTATATTGTGTTTTATCATTTATGATTTATGTCACATGGTTGAATCATGAATGGTTCAAACTTCATTAATGGATTATGGTTGTGATTTGTTATTTTTAAGTTTCAACTTTTAATATGCATAATATATATGTATATACTATATATTAGATTCTTATGAATTTATATGTATTTGTAACGATGCACCTTACGCACCTTACCTTCCTATACCATTCGGTTCTCGCACCCTACTAGCACCAAATTGAATGCACCGAATGCATTGGACTGCCTTGGTTTGATGTGACAAGATCAATCCACGATGAATTTTTGGGGATGGCTGAATATGTCGGGCTCCTTTTTGGTGCCAAAAAATTATTATTTTCTTTTTTAGGTTTAGACACCTTTTTTGGGGCATCTTGAAACCACCTCACAAGCATAAATAGAGGGCATTTTTACTCCTCAAGCACACAAGCTGAGCTTCAACCTTCATCATTGAATCTTAAGTGCATGGAGTCTTTACTCTTGTTATGTATATGATATGATGAAGATGACGATGAGGATGTAGTATCTTTTTTCGGACATGATGAAATACATATGCTTTGGACTCTTTGTCCAATCAAATTATCAATAATCAATGTCTATGATCATTGGTGTTATGTTATTGCTCAAGAGAGTAGAGTCTAGATAATCGGTCTTTTAATATGTTAACAAATTTGTTGTGCATGGTTTTCATGATATTTTTGGAAAAGTCAACATTTTGTAAGTGTCTGTCCCGGATCATGGTCCTCGAGACACCCTAGGCTCCGTCCCCCTCCCAGGGACACCACCATTTCCGAGATTTGTCCCCATCTCCGGGTGACTATGACTTATGGTTCACTTATGTATGTTGTGGTTGTTACTAGGTCAAACATTGCTCAATGTCTCATGCAGTGGGAGTTGTGAGCCGTTGAATGGCCCTGGCAAAGCTCATTGGGATGCACTTAAATCTATCTTGAAGTATCTGAATGGGACGAAAAGTAAATGCTTATGTTATGGGAAGGCTCCATTGGAATCAAAGGATTCTGTGATTTTGACATGGAAGGTGATGTGGATACACGAAAATCCACAAGTGGCTATGTATACATCCTTGCAACCGGAGCTATTTCCTAGTGCTCTATACTTCAAAGGATACTCAACTATCTACTACAAAGGCTGAATATATTTTCAGCCACAAAGGCTTCCAAGGAAGCGATTGGTTAGCCTCCTTGTGTGGTGAGTTTGGGATGCCTGAAAAGGCATCTATTCTTGGATGTGATAGTCAGAGTGCCATATGTTTGGCAAAGAATGCCATGTTTGGTAAAGAATGTGGTGAGTTTGGGATGCCTAAAAAGGCATCTATTCTTGGATGTGATAGTCAGAGTGCCATATGTTTGGCAAAGAATCCACAAGTGGCTATGTATACACCCTTGCAAGCGGAGCTATTTCATGGTGCTCTAGACTTCTAAGGATACTCAACTATCTACTACAAAGGCCGAATATATTTTCAGCCACCAAGGCTTCCAAGGAAGCCATTGGTTAGCCTGCTTGTGTGGTGAGTTTGGGATGCCTGAAAAGGCATCTATTGTTGGATGTGATAGTCAGAGTGCCATATGTTTGGCAAAGAATGCCATGTTCCATACTCACACAAAGCATATTAATGTGAGATAACACTTCATCGGTGAAATGTTAGATGATGGCATGACCACATGGATCAAGATCAACACTCCACAAAATCCTGCAGATGTTCTCACAAAGTGCATTCCAAAGGCACGCAATCAGATGTGCATATAGATCCACATGGCCTAAAAGGAATCTCCTTAGTCCTTTAAGTGAGATGTGCAAAGCTTGAAATAAGAGCGAGCCTCTACAAAAAAGGACCTATAGATGAGAATCCTGAAGTGAAAGTTCTTGAAACGACGTATGGGAATGAAAAAGAGCACGACAAAAGAGGTTCTTCGCCATGAAATTCTCCAAAAATCTCAAATCTTGCTTGAGTTCTACAATGGATTGTTGTAGTCTTTGAATAACGCACTACTGTTGTAAAGTAGTTGAAAGCTCTAATACAAGTTGAAAGAGTATGGAGCGAGCTATGCAAAGGTCTACTTGGTTGCACCAAACATCAAGGAAGTGAGTTGTTTCATGAGGAGAAAGAAAATAGAGAGAGAACACTACACAATAATTAGAAGAAGAATATGGAAAAGCAGAAGTTGTAGAAGTCCCCTTCAAGTTATTTGACTTTTGGGACCAAAATAAGAGTATGGAACTCATACTAAACTCATTGCATTGGTTTATTGCTTGAGGCCATAGGTGAATTGCCATGGTTTGAGCCTATATAGAGTGATGTAAAACGTGACATGAGCTTCATTAGAACAAAGCATTTGATGATGGTTATTTTTTGAACACATAGCACTATGGAGATTATTTATTTTGCAGAGATCCGATGTTGCTACATCTATGTAGTCTTGTTTAAACATTAAGACGTCATAGATACTTTGTGTATGATTGTTGTAGATCGAGAATGGACATCTTTATCTCATTCAAATACAAAGACTGCACGCTATATGCAAAGGAAGATGCTTAATAAGAATTTTTTATAGAAGTAGGATGCATTGTGACTCCATTGAAGAGCATCCAACTAATTCTTCTAGTAGTGGACAAAGAGGGGTCCACTTTCTAGCTTGTTTACCATGCCATGTCTATATGAAGATGATACAAGTCATTACACAAGATATGACACCATTGTCCGAGAAGAGGGACACATATTTTTACATGCAAAAATTGACATATTTTTGCATAAAAAATCTTGGGTTCTTTTACTTTTCCCCCTCCTCTTTTGGACTTGCAAGAAGGAAGACATTACAATTAGTAGATGCACGACGCGATTTCATGTCGATGCCCATATACGGATTTCCATATTCTTGTATCCATACTTTAAAAGTCCAAGCTTATGGGTATAGGATGCACTACAACATATGAGAGACAAGTACATGCGGTGCATAATGTCCCTTGATAGACAACTTTGTTTTGATAAAGAATCCACTAGTTATTTGCAAACATTGGCAATGCATATGTATGCAGTACATGTATGAACAATCAAGTGACAAAGCATCTTTAAGTCGTGGCAAAACTACTAACCTTCCATCAATGGATCCACATCATTATAAGTTTTCTCAGAGGTATGGAAAAGAATGCACGTGACCGATCCATAATGCAATAAAGCCATTAATTTTTAACTAATTTTTCAAACAAAATTCACCTCTAGTGGATGCTTTTTCTAGTCCATATGAATGCAATTGGAGCATCTATTCTCTTACTGAACAAAATTGAGGAATAGGTTGAGCTTGTTGCAATCCCAGTGCTTCTTTTGCAAGGCCAATCAATGGTTTGAATCAAGTATTTCTTAAAAAACCTACAATCAAATAGTGCCTTGTAATATATGTACTATTGATATTATATATGTATCACGTCAATGGTCATCACTCATTTTATTAACATGTATGTATCCCCTATTATATTCAAGAGAGCCATTCAAACAAAGACGGAGGTTTCAAACATTAGAGATGAGCAAGATGAGATATATCACACGCTCCATGTGAAGTTAGAGAGCATTGAAAGAGGGTGATATGTGCACAAATACATTGATTTGGGCTTCAAATTTAACCTCATATTTATGTATGTTAACCCTAGAAGCAAGCTAGCTTCAAGTTTAACTCAAATACACACCAAGGGAGCATACATAGACACACACAAGTAATGAATCAAAAACTAAAATGACTTCAAATTACAAGAGTTGCAATATACAAGCATAAACAAAACTACAAACCAACTCACTACTCATGTACTCAAAGAGAGCGTTCCAAGGGAAGGTGATGTAGAGGCAAAGGCTGAAGAGGCTAGGTATGGCTGAAGCAATCACTCCATTCATACCTCCAAAAGCAAGCCTCAAGCATAGATGAAAGTACTCTTTAAGGATAGAAGATGGATCTTCCCAAAGTTAGGCGGTAATAAACTCCTCAAGGTAGGCAAAAGCTAGAGTGATTTACACTGAGCACTCTCATAAGAGTAGACACCACCCTCCATATAAGAGAAGACTACATACCCTCAAGATTTATATGAATAAAGTGAGCATTGGATCGATGTATTTGTAACCTCAAAGTGTAGCAAAAAGCTTTCGTGAAAAATCCTCATAAAAAATATCTACTTTTCAAATCATAAGTTTTAAGTAGCTTCTTTATACTACTTTTCGTATACCCACGTGAGCCCATAGTCGGGTTTTTATTTAGTTATTAAATGTTTCTAGCTATTCATTGACCATTTATAAAATTTGACCTTGACTTTATTGACTTTTGAAGTTGACCTGCTAGCTTTGACTTCGAGGCAAAAAATTAGGGTTCATATTTAAGTGTCAAGATGAAGTTGAATTAAAGAAAATTGGGAAGAAAGCTCTCCTTGAGTAGAACGTGTTTGTCATGTTAGATTCCCAAAATCTAAAACTCCTAAAATACCTAAATTTTGGGGTTACAAAATAAGAACAACAATAATGTCCAAAAAGAATATGGAAAATTATAACAAATGGACTTCATTTCCTACGATTCCCCCCACAAAATTCTATTTGTCCAGGGATTTCAAGTAAGAATCGATTGAAGAATGATGATCAATCTTCTTTGCAATTTTCTTTTCCTGACAAACTTTCTATGAGGTACGAAACTCTCTCTGGTAAGTCTTTCAAAGTACTCTGAAGTAGAATCGTCCTTCGTTGTTATTATGTCGATGAAAATAACCAAAATAGTATCCATCTGTAGCAAAGAGGCATAGGTACATTCGCCCTATTCAGCCTTCATTTTATGAATCCACGTGTAGTAAAGACATGGCTTTGTTCCATAGCAAGATGAACAGAGAGACTTCCATACTGGTGTAAATTGTGTGTACGTGCGTAAGGTCATACTTCCACGTGTAATTTATCGTTTAGAACAAGTGAAACTCACCGACAGAAATCAGTGTAGAGCGTGCGCGCCCAGAGACTTCCATACTGGTGCACATTGTGTGCACGTGCGTAATATCATACTTCCATGTGTAACTTATCGTTTTGAACAAGAGAAACTCACCGACAGAAATCAGTGTAGAGCGAGCGCGCCCGAGAGGGCGTCCATCAGGACGGACGCCATCCTTCAGAAACTTTTCCAGGAACTCGAGCGGATACAAGCGACGGAATGCCTCCAGCTCGACGTCCTCTCCAACACTTGCAGCATGCTCGTGCTCCGTCATGGTTCTGCTGCTCGCACAGGCGACTTACACATAATACTTAACTACAAAGCTAAAATGTACTGAAGAATGTTGTCACGCATATCTTTTTAAATTTAATGATATGTAACACGACGATAAAATACTTCAGAAAATGTTCTAAATGACTTAGAAGAAGCATCTTCGTGTGGGGTGATTCGGGAGTTATGAAGAGGTCATCCAATTAATCTATCTGTGTTGGTTTGGATGGTTGCAACCTTAGCTTTTTGAGGCGAGGGTGAAGATTCAATCCCTGTTATCGGGAATGGACATGTAATGGGCCTTAGGTTGGTTTGTATCACCTTCAGAGAGTCTAATATCTAATATGTCTTACATCTGTTTTGTGGGATATGGGGGATCCCATAGGTACTATGCCCATCTTCACTTATATGGTTGTTCTTTCCATTAATTCAAACTATTAGAGAGAGAAGGTTGCAGCAAAACTTCCTTTCAAAAAAAAACTTGTAGGTCAACCTAAAGTTAACCCATGAAATTCATGCAAGGATAAAAGGGATCCTTGAGTGTATGAGTTGTTCTTTCAAATTTCAAATTTAATGAAAGAATAAATCAAATAAAAAATAGCTAGTTAAATACCGATTTAAGATCTTTTAAACGGATTATAAATCTTTTATCAAAGCAATAGCAAAAAAAAAATACAATCTCTACCATAAAAGGATAAGAATAAGAAACAGAGAAAGCCTTCAACTATCATGGTTCATAACACTTCACAAGTTAAAATGTGACAAAGAATGTGTGTGAAAATGTGACAAATAATGTTGGCATGTAGTTAAATTTGTTAAATTCAATGACATGTACAATCCTTGATTTAAAACAATGATTTGAAGAAGTCTTTTTTGTGGGCCACTCCATTATTCATGAATAAAGCGGCCATCAAACTAATATATAAAAATGAGAAAGATACGACAACGAATTGGTGATCGTTTTATGATGTTTCAAATAGGCTATAAAGTCTTTGTTAAAGGTATAAAGTTACGTTAAACATAATCTCCGATTTTCTTCATAAACAAGTAAAAAATGGACACAAAGAAGATTTGTAGTTGAGGCAATATTCAATATTTTTGAGGGTTTGGAGCACATTCAAGATGCTAAATAAAGCATAGTCTTTATTCAAGCTAAAAAATAGGTGATTTTAAGATAAGGGTCAAGTCTCCCCATGATCCCATTCCCCTTGAGTTCTACCCATAGTTGCCATGAAATTGAAGGTTTTTAGACTCTTGGGCATCCCTATGGGATTTATGGTATCCATTAAACAAAGATGGGAATTGGTTCTAAGAAAACATGAAGTAAAGTTCATAGATCGTGAGGTTGTCAACTACGCCTAGATTTCAAAATGATGGCGATAAATGCCCTCATGGTCTCTTTTTATCTTTTCTTCCTTTTTGGGGGAGGCTAAAGGATAAAGGCCTCCAAGACTTTTTGCTCCTTTGTAGACTTCTTGTGCACTAGATACTTCAACAAAAAGACATCCCCAAAATCAACTAGGACATTTGTTGTTAGCCCAAAGATAAGAATAGAATAGGGATTATGCGCATCATCATCATGGCCAGCAAGCTCATGGCAAAATGGATAGTAAGAGCATGGATGGAGCTTGATCAAACTAGGTCCCTTTTGATCAAGGGACATTTATATTGTTGTTCTTTGGTGGGATCTCCTAGAAGAGTAAATCACGATTTGGCCACCTTCTCTTCTTTCCCTTTAGCATGAAAACAAAAAGCTTCAAACTTATGTGTTCCCTTCGTCAAGCGTGGGACGAGATGAAAGGCAAATTCATCCTATTAAAAGTGGAAATGGGTGGGAGATATACCACAAAGGAACTCCGTTTGGTTTTTTTTTAAGTTGAGCATTATCCATGTTTCAAGACACAAAGTAGAGTACAATATTTTTTAAAGAAATTATTTTGGTCATGTAAGGTCCTATGGAATAGCAATAGAGTCCTAAGGGAGCATGGCCTTCTATCTCTTCTCTTCTTACCATAGGGGCTCGTTTATCTCCCTAATGCCTTTAATAGGATATTTTCACTCCTATCTAGGCGATCAAAAAGATAAACGTGCAACGTAAAGTTACTTCCTCTAGAGACAAATTCCTTTCGAGACTTATCTCTACTTATTGTCACTAAAATACCTTCTAGTTCAATGATACATGTTATCCATGGATGTGTTGGGTATGTAACTAAGTGATGAAGCAGGAATAGAAGTACATACAAGAGCGAAGAATGAGATCAAAGCACAAAGACATGTGATGACTAGAAGATCTTTTTGTCAATAGATGATCAGTAATTTGAGAATGAGTGAAGTGAGATGAATAAATGAATCCCTAAGTATAAAAAGGGGAATCGGTGTGCATCGATCAAATTACATTGACAAACTACTTCAGTGTTTTGGTTTTGACAACTAAAAACTTATCTCAACATGGGTGGAAACATGATTAAGGTTTTCAATTGAGGATGCCAGTGATGCATTTGATACTTTCCTTTATCAGCAAGTTGTGGGATGTTTGATATATGCATGTAACACAAGGTCAAACATACAATATGAGTTTCCCAGTTGAGTCAATTTACGCATAACCTTGGCATTAAGCATTGACAAGTGGTAAAAGGTGCGTTTAGATATCTCAAAGGCACTTTGAGTCTGGGTCTCTTTTATGGCACAAATGCTCAACCATGCCTGTATGCTTTTACAAATAGTGATTGGGTTGGTTGCTATGATACATGGGTGTCCACTAGTGGTAATTTCTTTTTCCTTGGATGATCATGCATATCTTGATTGAGTAAGAAGCAACCTACTCTGGCCACATCGAGTTGTGGACCTGAGTACAGGGTAGTATTCACAAGTACAGTGGAGTGTATATGATTGAGATGCCCATATGATAGATCTATGCATGGGGATTGATGCACCTACGCATATTCTCACTAATGACTAACGATCAGAGTGAAATGGAGGTTGCAAGAAATTTGATATTTCATGTGCATACAAAGCACATTGAGGTTCATTATCATTATGTCAGAGATCACCTGCATGTTGGAGACATTAATTTGATCTATATGCCTACACAAGATAATGTGATAGACATATTCACCAAGGCTCTTCCATGAGAAAAGTTTGAAGCTTTTCGCAAAGCTCTAGGATTATTACCTATAGGGGACTGATTTGTCACACTTTGTATGTGTTCACATCATTTGCTCAGGGGGATTTGTTACATCTATGTGTCCCTAGAGTAGTTGTGATGTGAATTGTTTCTCTACACATGGGCACTTTTTACTCTAGTGATGCATAGAGGTTTTTCCCCCACATAACCACATATACATGATATACTCATATGTGTGGTAACATGCCAATTTTCTTATCACATGACCCAGTCAAGAGAATGTCATCAACATGAAGAACAAGCACTATAAGATTAGCCCCATCTTTGCGTACATAAAGTGTGCTTTCAATTGGACTACATGTAAAACCAAGAGCAACCAAGTGCTTATGTATCTTGTCGTACCATGCACATGGAGCTTCCTTAAGTCCATACAAAGCCTTATGCAAGCGGCAAACCATATGCTCTTGAACTTTGATGGCAAATCAAAGAGGTTGCTTCACAAAGACCTCTTCTTGCCATTGCCATTCAAGAAAGCTATTTTTATATCCAATTGACGCACTTTCCAACCAAGACGGGCAACCAATGCAATCACATAATGAATGGTATTCATGTGCGAAGTAGGTGCAAAAGTTTGCTCATAATATATGCCGTATTTTTGTGCATAAACTTTTGCAACTAGTCTAGCTTTATAGCGATCAATGCTACCATCTGAGTTCCTTTTAATTTTGTAAATCCACTTAGTACCAATGACATTCTTACCTTCTTGCAACTGACATAACTACCAAGTATATTTTTTGTGAATAGAATCCAATTCTAATTGCATTGTGCTCATCCAATTTGAATAATCACATGCATCTTCAAAAGTGAGTGGCTCTTCATTACATGCGGTTTCAATAAGAGGTACATCCGCAAAGTCACTTGATGCATGGAGAGAGTCTGACCTTGTTCTACCAAGTAAAGGAGCGCTCAATTTGTAATCTTGCAATGTCTTTTGCAACCATTTTCGCATAGATTGTGCATCCTTGATAACATGTGTTCCTCATGTAATACATCAAAATTTATAGTAGAAGTAGCTTGAATATCATGCTAAATTTCAGCCATGTGTGGGTATAAATTTTGCAACTTTTTAGCCATATTTGGCTAGAAGTTTTCAATCATCTTTGGTTGGGATTTTTTAATCATATTTTTTTGCAAATTTTGGGAATTTTCAGCCATGTTTGGCTAGAATTTTTCAGGCATATTTGGCTGAAAATTTTCAGCTCTTTGAACCTCATTTGAATGGCGTACATGGCCATTGTAAAGCACACCACTTTGGAAAAAGAAACATGCATATCAAATACATCGTGTGAACTAAGTGTTGGCTGAAATTTGCATTCAAGTAAATGAATTTTCAATAGATACCACATCTCGAATTACAATAATTTCATCCGTCAATACATGGTATAAGCGATAACCTTTACTCTCACTAATATAACCCAAAAATATACCTTTCTTTGCCTTGTCATCAAGTTTGTGGAATTGTTGTGATGGTAGAAGAGCATATGCAAAATATCCAAATATGCGAATATGACTAATTATCGGGTTATGCCCATTCCAAGTGCCATAAGGTGTAATGAATATCAATGCTTTTGTAGGACAATGATTCAATACATAGTTTGCACACACGATTGTTTCCATCCAAAACTTATATTGAAGATGCTTTCATTTAACCATATATCATGCCATTTCAAGAATTGTTCTACTATTGTGCTCCGTAATATGATTTTGTTGAGGTGTATATGGCATTGTACACTAGTGTGCAATACCTCTTTGACAAAGAAAAGCATTAAATTAATCTTAATTCATAGATTATGGTTCTATTCTCAACTCATCTCATTAGGAGTTGAATTATTCACTTTTAATATGCATAGTATACTTCTTTTCATTTCCAATGGCACACATACGTGTTGATGTGCCATCATGGTGCATCTAATGTGAACACAATAAAGTCATTGGTGTAAATTGTGCATGTGTACTAACCCATGTCCATCCCCTCTAACACATTTAGTCCCTCACCCAAATAATAAATACATTGAGTTGGAGTTCAAGGTAGGCATTATTCTCCTAGTTTTCAAGAATACATCCAGTGCATGTGGTTCCCCTTATGGACGAACCCCGGTGCGAGAAGTATATGTGCTTACAATATGCACAATTTCAACATTTTAGCCAAGAAACTAATTCGTACTATATTTATAAGTGATTTTCACTTCTCACCAATGGATTCTAGAGGGTTCTAGGACCTAGAAATCTCCTAAACGTTTCCTCACTAGTTTTGAGAGTGAAAGAATGCCAAAAATATCTCAAAAAGTTGCCAATGACACCTCTGTAGTTGTCAAAACATAGTAGTTGAACACAATTTCCTTGCATAGAAAAGTCAAATGTCCTCTACTTAGATCGCAAGACGAGATTTCCAAAAACCTAAAAATAATCAAAATCTACCACTTGATTGAAGAGAAGCATGCATCCAAAGTTGATTGGGTACTATGCAATCACCGGCTAGAAACTATGTTTAGAGGGGTCACTTCCACAAAATGAATTTGGGAGGTAATTGCTTCGTATTTGAGCTATGGACCTCCTATATAAAGTCCATGCAACACATATGATCAATAAACAAAGACTTTGAATCGCATATGATACCTTTGGAGATGGGTAGAATATCCATTTTTGCATGATTTGCACTTTTCTCATTTATGCAATCTTCGAGGCATCTTCTCCTTCAACCTTCAAGATTTTACTCCCTAGGAGCTTTCTTCTTGTTCTTCATGACCCTTGAGGTGCACCTTCTTCTCACCTCCTTCCTTTTATCGATTCCTTCCTCTATCATGATCCTCATTTCTTTTTCACTTCTCCTCCTTGTTCTCTTCTTTCCTTCCGTCATCTTACCTTCTCTCAATGAAAACATGCGTAGAGAAAGACTCGTGGATATGTATGAACGAAAAATAAGAGCATGGAGAGCATGCATGGAAGAAAGAAAAGCATAGACAATAGAGATATAGATATAGAAAATAGTATCCTTTAGCCTCTTAACCTCATAGCCCCTCCATCCAACCTCCCTTCTTTCATCACCTCCTCTCAATTTCCTCTTTCTTGATCCCTATTGCTTCTTTTCTTGCTTTTCTTTGCATGTATCTCCTTATGCCGGCATGGGGTATATGTTAAAAATGCACATGGATGGAAGGGTGGAGATTCTCTTTACGTTCTCATTGAGTTCATACATCCCATAGCATGAAAACGAAGGCTTGAAGATCATGGAGAGAAGCCGACTAGAATGGGAAGGTGTAGTGAATAGTGGATTGAATTGTGAGATGGTGGCTTCTTTTATCCCATATAAGATGTTTGAAGGACCATGCCACCTATGAAACATGCGTTAAGGCTTTATTCTTAATAAAAGGGGGAGATGAGGAATCAAAAGGCTCTCTTTACCTCTCCTACATGCATGCATGTGAGGGGAGGAGAGAGATTGAGCTATTTCCTTTCTTTGTCTACATTAAAATACTTCTAGTATGCATGCACACATAATGGGTCTGACAAGACATATCATGTTGTTGTGTATATGGGGTTGTCCCATGGATCGAGAACATAGGTGTGATACCACCTTTGTGAGATGTTATTCTTAGAAACATCTGTGCATGGAGAATTATGATAGAGGGACAAGGACACCCAAAGATGAAAGAAGGGCCTCGGCCCCTCCACACAATCATTTATATAGCTCAAAATTATTAGTTAAGGAAGTATCATCTCCAAACTTTCCCAATCCACTTTCCTTCTAAAGTGGTGGTCAAGAATGCTAGGCTTAATTTTCATACATCCCTTCTCTAAGGCTTTCAACCTTTACTTTATAACAAAGTGGCTACTAATAATTCTTGTATTTGAATACTCTTATAAATCATATAGTGTTTTGGTTAGCCATATATCTTATTGAGAACGCCTATTGTGATAACTACATATTGTGAATCCAAGATCTTTAGCTCCTATGTTTTCCCATAGGTTTTGTGTGTACAAGCATAGAAGGCATATGTGTCGTCATCCAAAAAAATAGTTCATTCATGGGTATGAAAATCTTATATACATTAGTATTCTAGTATTTTCATGTGCAAACACGTATTTTGTCTATAGTCTACGCATTATAGCTAAAATTTGAAACAATACAAAACTTTGTGGCTACTCTAAGTCTTATGAAAAAGGTGCAACCAAGGCATAGCGTATCATCCTTGTCACCAAATTCACCATTGACATTGTTGGTTACACAAGAGGGAGGAATTTATCAGCCAAGGGTTCATGAAGGAGAGACTTCTTACATATCAGTACTATCATCCACATACTTTGCTTTAATAGTGATTTCCATTACTAATTTACACTCACCTAAAGATGTCGAAGAGAGAATGATAGGGATTTGTTGTATAATTATAGGTACAAGCAACAGAAGACATGATTTTAATGGTCCAAAGTCCCTTGGGGAACCCGTAGACTTTATTGAGAAATCATTGGGAAAGTATCTCCAAATGTATGCCTTTAACCCTTTAGCTATTTTGATTATTTGAACTCCCATTTGAAGGGTTTCAACCTTAGGACTAATTTATCCAAAGTCTTGGAGACCTAGTCTTAGGATAAGCTTCTTGAAGTGCACCGTGGGGTCAGCATGAGAGGAGAAACCTCATTTGATTAAGTATCTATATGATTCCATGTGATGTACATTAGGAAATTTTTTACACAAGGGAGACTTTGAAGTGTCCAAAGACATGCACCCCTTTGGCCTAGAGGTAAATATATATGGGTCAAGTTGGTTGGGTGGATACATACTTCTCTCTTCTTTGGTGGGGAGGCACCCCACTATGGGTAGTTTAGATACATAACCACCCATGTGCCCCTTTATAGGCACAAACCATAGATAGTAGCCAAAAACCTCATAAAAGCTCTCTCTCTTTATGATGAACAATAGAATGGTACTATGCAGCGTTTGTAACCTTGGCTCAAGCCATGCGCATCATTTATGAGATTTCTCTTAAGCCCTTCCTCTTCTCTCACAACTTGTGCAGGGCAACCATCCTTGGAAAGACTTAGCTTAAGTTAACCTTGCATTTTATCTACAAATAGAAGCCCAATTTTCTTTAGTTTGGAAATCTTTCAATAGTTGCTTTTCAATTTCTTAGATGAGTATAAGGATCAAAGGAGGCACACAAGGATAAGTTGGAGAGAAAGAGGAATCACAAAGAAAAGAAGCTATGATATGGTGGTGAAGAGCATCAAAAGAAGAGTTCTCCCTTCATCTCTTACATGGATCATGAGGAAGGAGCACAAAAGAAGTGTCGACAAAGAGTGAATGGAACTTCTTCAAGCATAGTTTGAGGGAGTTTGAGGGGAGTAGCCATTAAATTTATTTGGTTTTTATTTTTTATTTTTTATTTTTAAATACCACTTTGCATTAAGATAGTTATATGCTAATTGTTAGACTCAAAAAAGGACACAAAGGAGATGGTTGAAGCACACCCTAAGAGGGAGGATTAGGAAGTAATCCTTAATCATGGCTTTTGGTGGAAGTGGTTAGCCCATCATACTCCTAGTCTGATCATGAGTTCAATTCCCCTTGGATATAACAATTGGTATCAAAGCATAGGAAGTAGGCTTGGGCAATATGGATAGATTCCATAAGGCTCATGGGCACCGAATGGCCACTGGAAAAGGTTCTTGGCACTGTATATTAAAAGGTACAAAAAAGAGCATGCATCACTTTCAAAATTAGCCCAACAAAGATTAGAGAGCATATCCTAATCCATAGGTTGGATTTGGACATGCAAGATAACATTGGAAAGATCTTAGAATGAAATTTGTTATTGTGGAACTAGATTACACCTAGCACAGGTGCAAAAGAGGTTCAAGACATTGAGGTTGAGAACAAGGGTTCATGACATCAAGATTTTGAACAATAAGGTTCAAGACAACAAGGTTGTGAACAAGAAGGTTCAAGAAACCAAGGTTGAGAACAAGAAGGTTCGAGAGACTAAGAAAGGATGAGGACATCAATTCGAGGGGAGATTAGGGGTTGATCATTGACGACATTGATCTCTAGAAGGGGAAGAGAGTGTTAGACTCAAGAAAGGACAAGCAAGTGATGGTTGAAAACCACACCCTAAGAGGGAGGATTAGAAAGTAATCCTCAATCATGGCTTTTTGTGCAAGTGGTTAGCCCATCATAATCCTAATCAATAGTTCATGAGTTCAATTCTGCTTGGATACAACACTAGTAAGAAGCCTTTGAAAGAAAAAAGAAGGTGGAGCCTTATTCCCCATCCAAAATAGTTAGTATGTGCTATGATTTCCACTCACGTAAGGAGTTTAGACTTGTGCTTTCGAAACAATTGAGCTACCAATCAAGTGAGCATGGATGAAGCAATTGGAAACCAAATGGAGTATTCTCAAGAAGCAAACAGAGGATGTCATGTCATCAAGGTAATTAGTTTTTAAATTATGTTTGATTTCAGTGATTGTTTTGCCTTATTTTTCATTATTCTTGCATACGTACATAATTGAAGCATAAGGCAAGGGTTCAATATTGATATTGTATGGAAAAACATACAAAGATAATGAAAGCTAACACATAAGATTATAATATGCACACATGCATAGTTTGAAAGAAAATCAAGAACATCAAGCACTTGCATGCATCCACCATTGAAAAGAATGAATATATTTATATTTTCTCTTAGCAAAGGGATGATTTGAATGCACAAATTCAAGTCCGAACCTTCCATTTGCATATATTAAGCTTCTTTTTCGTTAGAACCATTTCGAGATGCACAAAAGTATGTGCCTTCCCATAATGATGCATACAAGATAAGGACATGTCAATAAACAAAAGGAAAATGTGAGCATGAAATACATAAATGTTAAGCATAATAGGAGCAATATATTTCTTGGACTAGTGATGCCATGCAAATACATGCATTTGCATGTAAGTACATGTATTAAGAATTCACTTTTTACTTTCTTACAGATTCGTAATAGTTAAGTAAATATATTAATGGCAGCTAGACATTTGAGAAGAAGGGAATCCAATGCATATGTGAAATCATGCTAGTTAAATTTTGTAAGAGAACTACTTCATGATTCCTTCTCCACCTGATACTTGGATATCCAAAAACTTAATGCAAAAGTTTACATTTAGTAATGAGTATGTCTTGCTCCATAAAAAAGGTAAGAAAATGAAAGAAGTAACTTAGGAAGTGTGATTTAAAGAAATTCCCTTGCCATACAGATTGTAAGGAAGTCATGCATTCAAGAAATAGTGAGAACCTCAATATATATAAGTTCTTTGATGACTTAAAAATTTTCTTGGTGCAAAACTTTTCATTATAGCATGGTCCCAAGATCATGTATGTTGAGATATCAAGCTCAACATGTCCACGATGACACATATCACTTTTTCATTTCTCTGACATGTATAGTGGTCATGCTAGTATATGTAAGGGATACTTCATTGAGATTTACTAGATTTATCTACCGAGAGTTATGGCACATTTGTTTCTTGCCAGCTCACTCATTCGCAGACATTAGGATTTTCCTTATGTACTGTTCTTTTTATATTGCACTTGTTGTATTGTTGTTTTAGGCCACTCTTGTACATTCCTTTTACGTAGTAGAAGAAGAACAAGAAGATCATTCTTCCTTGCCTCAATTTGTGTGTGTGCTCCTCTTTGATTGTGGGAGTGTGTGTGAGCTCTCTTGCTTATCTCCTTCCTCATGACATGGTATCAGAGCCAGTGTGGCTGTAGAGAGCTCATGGAGAAGGCCGATGATAAAGAGTACACAAGAACGCATGGAGAAAGCATGATTCACAAATGACCTCAGATTTCTACAAAAATTGGTATGAAGGTAGAAGGTGTAAAAATATTCTCGAGAGATAGCCCTTTAGGGTCACTTCTTTTTGCGAGATTTTTGTTTCGGAGTCATCTCAACCTCTATTTCAAGCTTGCAAAGTGGGCCCCATAGAAAAACTAGGTCAGTTTGCAAAACTGTAACTTGTCTTCTGTTTGCCAACACTCATATATTCCATATCCAAAATTTCAAGTGATTCCATGTACTGTTGATACACAAAAACAGTCTTTTTCTGAGATCAAACTGTCACATCAAAGTGCAACAGTGTTCAAGCATAAGTACTGCTTGTAGTGTTTTTGAAGTGTTGTGAATTGTTGCAGAAATGGAAAACGCAGATGGAATGAGTCAGCTTATGAGTGATAAGGTAGACAAGAACAACTTCCATGCTTGGAGATTCAGAATGAAGAATTTCATGATGGGAAAAGGCTATTGGAAGTACATCGAAGGAGAGAACGAAAATGCTCCGCAATTACCAGAGAGGAATCGGATTGTGGACTAGTTAAGAGCAGATAAGGAATGGAATCAAGGAGCATGGAAGGTAATGTATTGGCTATCTGTTAGCATATAAGATAGCATGATTGGCACATACAAGATGCCACGGCTCCGAAAGAGGTTTTGAACAATTCGGTCACTTTGTATGAGACCAATACAAAGGTACATAAATTGCAATTGAAGAACAAGCTGCATACATTGGAGAAAAAGGGCATGTCGGTAAGTGACTACACCCTGAAAATCAAAAGCATATGTGAGTCACTTGCATCTATTGGCGTGAATGTAGATGATGATGGTAAGGTGTAAGTATGCCTTCGTGGTCTAGGAGCTACATATAATCAGTTCAGAACATCTATTCAGACCACAGAAAATATTCTGAATTTTGATGATCTGGTGTCCATGCTAATTATTGAAGAGAAGAATCTTGGTGAGGACTCAAACTCCCAAGGAAAATCTAGTTCTGAGTAGTTATTCTACTCTGATAGAGGAAGAGGCAGAGGTGGAGGCTTCAAAAGTGGAAGAGGAAACAATAACCAAGACCAAGATGAACATCAAAATCATGCAAGAGGTAGAGGACAATTTTGTGGCAGGGGGAGCCAAAGAGGTCGCAGAAATTTCCAAAGAAATGATTCAAGTAATGACAGTAAAGGATGTTGGCTTTGTGGCAAACCTGGACACTTTGAATGTGATTGCAGGTTGAAGAATGAAAATAACAGAAGGCAGCAAAACAACTATGCATCCATAAGTGCAGATGATTTTGAGAAGTTGTTCATGGTTCAATATCACATGATGAAGATGATGTCTGCTAATGTTTCAAAATCGAATGATAATGTCTGGTATGTTGATTCAGGGGCTTCAAATCTCATGACCAGTCATGTGGAATCATTTAGTAGATTGCCAAAATTGCTAGTTTTTGGATATGTTGAAACAAGTGAGGACACATCACACCCTATCGAGCATACAGGAAACATAGCATTGTCTATGGAGGATGGGAAGGTAAAACAACTTGCAGATGTGTTGCATGTTCCAACTATAACAAAGAATTTGGTTTTTGTTGGACAAATGATTGACCACATATTACAAGTCAAGTTCAATGTTGATGGGTTATATGTAGAAGAGTACAAACAGGATGGACGATTGATTGCCAAAGGAAACAAAGTGGGTCGGATGTTCATCTTAAATGTGAAAATTCTTGAAATGAATGTAGCCATGTTTGCAAAAGGTGAAGGAGTTATTGCTGATATAGAGATCTGGCATAAACAAATTGGACATGCAAACTTACATAGGCTAAAATTGATGCAGTCAAAGGAGATTGTCAATGGACTACCAAATTTCAAAGTTGCAGAAATGCAAAAGGTATGCGCAACATGTCAATTTGGTAAACAATCAAGAGCATCATTCTCGCATGACAAGCATGTTAGTGAAAATGTGCTAGAAATAGTACATATAAATGTTTGGGGTCTTGCAAAGACCACATCTATGGGTGGTTGCAGGTTTTATGTTACTTTCATTGATATACACGAAAAGTATGGGTATATTTCATGAAAGAGAAGAGTGAGGTGTTCACTCACTTCCAGAATGTTAAGGCTATGGTGGAAAAGCTGACAAGAAAGTATATTTAGACATTAAGGTCTGATGGAGGAGGTGAATACATGTCAAATGAGTTCAACAACTTTCTTAAAAGTTATGGAATTCGATGCCAATTTTCATGCAGGTACACACCACAACAGAATGGCATTGCTGAATGCAAAAAATAGACATATTGTAGAAATAGCAAGAGCCATGATGGCTGAGAAGAATATGCCTCATTGTTATTGGGCAGATGTTGTGTACACTGTTGTATACATCATGAACAGAACTTCGACTGCTACAATACATCAAGTTATACCTGAAGTTCACAGGTAAAAGCCAAACTTATCACATTTGAAAGTTTTTGGCTCTATTGCATATTTACATATTCTACATGAGTTGAGGATGAAACTTGATCCAAAAGCCAAACAATGTATCTTTATTGGGTACTCCCTTGAGCAAAAGGGATATAAATGTTATAACCCACTCACACGATAGGTGAATGTAAGTAGAGATGTGGTGCCTGATGAAATTTCAAGCTTTTATGTAGATGCCAAAGATGGACTTAATCTTGAACCAAATGACAAAGAAAATGCTAAAAAATCAAGTGCAAAATCTCAAGTTTTGAGTGAACCAAACGCATCACCAAGCAATACTTCCAACTCAAATCCATGGAGCGGAAGATTACGTGGAAACTTCAATCCAGCAAATTCATCAAACACATCCAAGAAAGGTAAAGAAAAGATTTCTACTGATAGTAAAACATCTACAGGTTTTGAAAACATTGATGGAAATTCAAGCGATTCAGAAAAGAGTCTTGATGAGGAACTTGGATTGCCCTCTATAAAGACTCCAGGAGTAAGAAAGCCACATGCAGATGATATAAGGAGAAGTGACCTAGGACCAAGAAGATCTGGGAGGATGTGGAATTTAGTGCAACGATTGACATATGACAATTACATGGCTCATCATTGTGCCTACATGACAAAGGTAATACAAGATATTGAACCTTCTTGTGATGAAATTGGAAATGCAGATTGGAAAAAAGCTATGGATGAGGAGACGACTGCACTTTATGGGAATAATACATGGAAGTTGGTTCCATTGCTGCAAGGAAAGAAACCCATAGGCTATAAGTGGGTTTACAAGGTAAAGCACAATGCTAATGGTAGCATAAGTAGGTATAAAACACGATTGGTAGCAAAAGGATATGCATAGACATATGGCATTGATTATGAGGAAATGTTTAGCCTTGTAGCTAAAATGTCTACTATCAGAACACTTGTTGTAGTAGCTACATCAAAAGGATGGACTTTGCATCAGATGGATGTGAAGAATGCTTTCCTACATGGTGAGTTACAGGAAGAAGTATATATGGACCAACCACCAAGGATATGAAGATTCAAAGCACCCATAATATGTTTGTAGGTTGCAAAAGGCTTTGTATGGACTTAAACAAGCCCCTCAAGCTTGGCATGCAAGGATTGCTAATTATTTGACCACCATTTGATTTTCTATGTGTGATGCAGATCATTCATTATATGCAAGGAAGGGTGATGATGGCATCATGATTGTGGCTATTTATTTCGATGACTTGATTGTATGAGGTGACAATGAAGCAAGCATTAAAGAGGTAAAACAACTCCTTATGCGGGAATTTGACATGAAGGATCTTGGCGTGTTGTGCTACTTCTTGGGCATTGAGTTTATACATATAGAAATAGGTATATGTATGTCACAAAGGCATATGCCTTGAGTACACTGCAAAAGTATGGTATGGCTGATTGTAAGCCAATTTCTCTACCATTAGATTAGAATTTGAAGTTGGATAGTACATTAGGTGAAGCATTGGAAAATGCTATGTATAGGAAAATTGTGGGAAGTCTGATATATCTCACAATTACAAGGCATGATCTAAGCTACATTGTTGGACTTGAAAGTCAATTTATGCGTTCACAGGAAGCCACATCTAGATGCTTTGAGGCACACTTTATGTTATGTGAGTGCTATTTTGGATTATGTATTGTTTTATGAAGCTGGTGTAGATTTGCAAGTTCATGGATACATCGATGCAGAGTAGTAAGAAGCAACCCACTATTGCTTTGTCGAGTACAGAGGCTGAGTATAGAGGTGCTGCAATGGTAGCATGTGAAGCATCCTAGTTAGAGATGCTACTTGCAAATTTAGGTGTGGAAGTGCAAAATCATATCACCATCTATTGTGATAATTTTAGAAGCATACAATTAGCATGAAACCCCGTTTTTCATGTTAGAACAAAGCATATCGAGGTACATTATCACTTCATCAGAGAGAAGGTATTAGCAGGTGATATTGTTCTTGTTTGTGTATGCTTGGATTAGAGGACATGACATTGAGCTTGAGGAGGAGTGTTGAGATATCAAGCTCAACATGTGATGATCCAGGATGACACGTTGTTAGGACGAAATCCCTCAAGGAAGTGTACCTCAAGAATCATTTTCAAAGTCTATTTCATTGTTTTTCTGATCATGAGATGATGTTTTGACTGTAAGAAGACGATGGGAGTCTTGAAATGTTCATGTTATGGTTGATTTGATTGTCTGTGCAATAAGGAACCTTGTCATTTTTGTACGTTAGGCCTGTATATTTGTACATAATTCATTAACCTAACTCTAAACCCTAGAAACCCTAGGTTTGAACCTTGAAACCCCTTGAAAACCTGAGTTTTACCCCATGGAAACCTAACCTAAACCCTAGGAAACCCTAGGATTTTAGCCCATAAATGTGAATAAATCCATTAGTTGATGTGTACGACCTTAAGTATAGGCAAACACTAACTTTCCCTAATTAGAAACACTAGGTTGGACCCTTATTTTTGGCATTTACCTTAAGTCTAACCTTTTGATTTAATTTAACTTGTACATAAGGTGTGAAACCAAACCTTAGTCCAAAAATAAAAAAGGGAAAAAGAAAAAAGAAACAAAAATAGAAAAAGAAAAATTGGGAAATTAAAAAGAGAAAAACCAAAATAGAAATAAAAGATGGGATTATCCAAAAATAAAAAAAGAACATGCAAGAAAATTCTGGAAATAGGAAGAATGAACTAGGAGATTAGAAGACTCTAGAGAGAAACCCTAGGGGGAACCTATAAATAGAGATCCCATGCCCATTTGGTTTTCCTTGCAGATTCTCCAGGTACACTTCTTGCCTTTTTTTGTCCATTCTTTACATTTCTTGTTTATGTTTTTTAGTTTATTGTTCATGCTGTCCGTTACGTTACCATGCAGAGAGAGAGAGAGTGAGAGGAATATGATTTTCAAAGGCCAAGGCATCATTTTCCCCATCGATTGCTTCGATCCCCGAGAGAGGGAAATGGAGAAAGAGGGAGGTCGGAGATGTCTGCTTGATTTTGTTAAGCAGTGGTTTCCATATGCGCGGCCTTAAGAGCTTGTTTTCTCTCTCTACATAGAGAGTCATAGAGAGTCAGTATGGTGTCTGCACAAGGACAAAGGATAGAGAAGGAACTGGTTGAAGCCTGTCGTTCCGAGTGTTGACCATCTTTATTATTGATTTGGCCTTCGTATACACAATCTCCTGTGATCTTTCCTACTCTTTGCAATAGTGCCCTTTGCTCATATAGGTGTTTCTAGTCCTCAATAAGCACTATCTTCATTGCTCCATGAGGCGTGGGGATGGACACTGTTTCAGAGGGCATTTGCGAAGCCGTAAGAGGCCATTAAGTGTTATGTGCGTGTGCATCAGAGAGTTACACATTCTATCACACGACTGGGCACCCGAATTGCTTTGTGCTTCCTTCTCTCACAAAGGAAGATGCCTGTCATATCAGTTTGGGAGAAGATAGAGAGAGAGTCGATTGGAAGTTGGGAGTATAGAGGTGAACAATCCATGGAACCTTGCTGCTCACAACTATGGGGAATTGGTGCAAGATTCCATGCAGAGGATTTGGCGGAGAAGAGAGAGATGGGCAAAGTCAGCAGATCGAGGGTTGCAGAGAGATACAGGTGACTGTGGCGTTCCGAGAGAGAGAGAGAGAGAGAGAGAGAGAGAGAGAGAGAGAGCCTTCTGGCTATGTCGTGCTACAGAAGACGCGAGTTCGCTTTTGACAGAGGCAGGTTGACAGAGAGAGATTGGGGTGTCGATAGGAGCAGAGAAACACGATGGCTGCGATGGCCACTTTGGGCTTCCTGTTTCATAATCCCTATTTCTCTTATCATTGGTGCTACTAATGCTGGCAAGTGCGTTGAGCTGCTTCATGGTTGTCGGAGTCTTCATGGCATGACATCGACTGTATCCGACCGAAGCTATTGTGTACCTAGCGTGCAAGTTCTGTTGTACGTGACAGTCGGTGATGGAGTTGAGAGAGAGAGAGAGAGAGAGAGAGAGAGAGAGAGAGAGAGAGAGAGAGAGCGAAGCGGTGATGCACTGTGTCTCGATATGAGAGAGAGAGGGAGAGAGAGAGAGATCGATAGGCACACAGAAGATAGAGATAGAGAGAGAGACCGCCAATCTATACCGAGAGAGAGAGAGAGAGGAATTGGACAAAAGAAGGTATGGCAGCACAAACGATTGAAGGCAACAAGATTGAGGGGGAGAGAGAGAGAGGGATGAACTCCAACGCTGTTAAGGTTCTGACAGAAGGAGGAAACGATTTGTAGAGAGAGAGATGGGCTGTGTGTAGCGGTCGGTTGAGAGAACGATTGTGGACACCACGAGAGAGAGAGAGAGAGAGAGAGAGAAAGAAAGAAAGGGCCCAAAGGGAAACAAGGTGCATAAAGGGCAGTTGTGACCTGGTCGCACGCGAAAGAAGACAAAATAAAAATAGGGAGAGAGTCGATTGTTTAGAGAGAGAGAAAGTGAGAGAAATGAGAAGCTTAATGGATACCGCAATGTCAAAGAAAGTAAAGTCATATCCTTACCAATAAAATGGACACTCAGAATACAACTCATTAATCTCATAAGCATAATGTAGTTTTATGGATTCCATTATGATGTGAGCAAGTCTGCACAAGATGTACAAATAAAGGCAAATGAAGAGCTTTGAGATAAGCGAAACAAAAAGAGAGTAAGAATTACACGAGCTACAAGTTAAAAAGGAATTAGTTGCTACTCCTCATGATTAAGAGGGAGTTGTCTATGTA